>JAUBNY010000286.1:131330-151938 GCA_032275445.1 Crypturellus soui
AGAAGCGCAGGCAAAACAAAAGCTATGCTGGACACCCTGGGGTGTGCGGCATGAGGGGCAGCAGGCCTGGCTGCCTCTCCAGCTGTGCCAAGTGGACCTAAGGTTATAATTCTCCTCCAGCTTCAATTTCAACTTCTAATATGTTGCCTGGTCTGGTCCATTCAGCTTGATTTCAGTGTCCCAAATTCATCAGGAAGACATAAAACATTCCAGCTTCCAGTTGTACAGCTGGAATGTGTTCTGTATTCATAGGACATGATCCTGAAAAATTCCGAGTGCCTCATTCTTGAAGGTGATGAGGACATGCCCAAAGCCTCTGAGCAGTTCATTCTTTTTTTTTTTCTAGTATGAAGAGTACTATTTAAATTAAAAAAAAAATGTGACAGCAATATTTGCAGGAGCCTGATATGCATGTCCATAGCAGACTTTTCTCCTAGAAGGGATGAATAAGTGGAATGCGTGGGATCTCAGGTACAAACAGAAGGATGTTTGTCCTGATGTGTTCAGATTCTGAAACTGATCTTGACATGGTCATGAGTGGCCCATAACCTGGTCAGGGTCATGGTCATTAGTACGTAGTCTAAAACGTCCCCTCACAATGTCACATGCAAATCTAGGTTGCTAATAATGAAGAAATGAATTCATACAGCTCTTACAAGATTAACTGTAAGATATGGGGATTCAGATTTGCGCCCTGCTTTCCATGTTGTGCTACTCTGGCAATAATAAAAAGGATCCAAATTAGGGTAAGACAGTAGGTTTGAAATTTTGGGGGGTGTATCCCCAAGTAGAATTCAAGGCATTATAGTTGTCTAACAAAGTATTTACACATCAAAACCACTTCCCCTATAATTTTGCAGCTTCCTCCCTCTTTTTATCTACTTTTGTTACTGTTGTTTGTGATGCAACAGAAGGTCAGTTTTACCAGATCCAGACCAGGAGTGTTATCACTGATGTCATCTGGTAGGAGAACAAGCATGCTGAGTTCATTTTTTGCATATGACAGCTCAATTATTTTGAATTTCACAGTCATTATATGCAGCATCAAAATCTGTACTGGTTTAGA
This sequence comes from Crypturellus soui, assembly GCA_032275445.1. Taxonomy (NCBI): domain Eukaryota; kingdom Metazoa; phylum Chordata; class Aves; order Tinamiformes; family Tinamidae; genus Crypturellus; species Crypturellus soui. Next base: position 132,397 of record JAUBNY010000286.1, read on the forward strand.
CTTGGTCTGTGAAACAGTTCAAATAAAAAAATAGAACAAACGACACTATTTTGTTCCTGAAAAAGAAAGATAAAGAAAAAGAAAGGTAATTTTTTGGACTGAACTGAGAGCTAAAGTTTGTAAACCAAAGTCTCAGCATGATCTTCAGGCTATTGCAGTATCCTTTCTTTCGAACAGTATTTGTCCAAATTCGGACAAATTTGTCCTAATTTTCAGCATTTGGACAGTTTTCAATATCACTAAGATCTTTTGCAAAAAGGCAGCATGCACACAAAGGCCATGAAGTGCTAATTGAATCACGTGCCTTGCAATTCCCATACTAAAAAAAACAGAGTTAGCTTTGATAAGCAAATAACTACTACATAACTCTTAATTTGAGATTGAGAGCACTGGTCAGGAGAAAAATGTTGATTTCCGTCCAGTGTATGACATCAATGCCTTTGTATGATTCACACTTCTAGCAGCAGTGATGATTGTCTTGCTTTGTGTCTGACCATGTTTTCTGTGACCTCTGCTGGCTTTTCCTTTCCTCCCAGTGACTGAGTCTCTTTTCTTGGGCTTGGTTTACTCAATAGTCTTTTGAACTCCTATGCTGTATCCTTTCACTGTCGTGTTTAAATGAGAAAGCAGGCTTTGCTAACCGCGTGAGTTAAACTGTCTCTGTACATCATTTACTGTACAGATCCTAAAATTATACAGGTAATGTAGTAGGTTTAAAATGCACAGTTGTAATATCAGCACACTTGCCTCACCTTACCTGGCATAAAAAGGTGTTTGTTCTGTAATGTATGCCAAATATGATAGAAGTTTTTATTGAGAAATCATTTTACTTATCTTTGACACAGTCTAACGCTAGATTCAGTCAACTACTGTATACTGCTAACACACAACTGATTTAAATTCTGTTAACTCAATCATATTCCCTTATTGTATGCTGTGTGCGTCATTCTCATGCCCTTGACTATAATGACAAACCTCAATGAAGACTAAACCTGAGATTTCATACAACTCCATTAAATGAGGAAAGCATATTTGGAGCAGTTCTTTCATCAAAAGAACTTGAAAAGTTTGTTTTGAATTTGAAATTTGTGAGGACAATAGAGGCAGGTATAAAGAGAATGTTTGATATGATAAAGTTATAGCAGAAATTAACTTTTGTATTATTGTCTTCTGCAAAAGAGTTCATAGAGATTCTTGATTAGAAATGCTCTGTATCAACCCAAAATATATAGTCAAAAGATTATGAAGCAAATGAGCAATAAGTTTTTACCAGAACTAATTAGTAATCACTCAGGGAATCTAAATCAACTCAAAGCTGAAAGAATGCTAATCTCATTTAAGACCGCCTTCCAGGAAACTGGAAGATGATTAATGTGCTGACAGCTTTTAAAAAGATTTCAAAGAGAAAGGCTATTACAAACACATACGTTTATTGAGCCAGTGAATAGAACAGGCTTAGTGGGTCTATGAATCACATGACATATTGGAAGAGAATCAAAAGTAGTTTTGCAATAGGAAGTCCTACATCACCAATTCGTTGGAATTTTTAAGGTGTCAGGAAGCATATGAGTAAGCACAGTTCAGCCTGTGCAATCCATTTGGTATTCCCAAGGGCATTTGATAAAACCTCTTGCCAATGGTTTTTGAAGAAGACAAACATCCATGAGTGTACAGAGAAAGTGCTAATTTGTCTAGAAGATTTGAAACCAAAGGTAGGAATAAATAGTGGCCATGGGACAGTGGAGTTGCACAGGGATACTAAAATATTTAGAATATAAAAGTAGATATAAATATTTATAATGGAATATTAATATTACAATGTTTATAAATGAACTAATAAAAGAGTTACTGTATATAGGATGATATTAATATTTAGGAATGAGATTTTGAATTATAATAGACCCTTTCATGAAAAAAAGCCCAAACTGCAATTGTGAAAAAGGCAAATATAAGTTTAGATTATATAAGTAAAGAAATAGAAAACACAAAGAATATCAATATTCCACTCTACAAAGCCCTGTGCTTCCATAGTTTCTTGTGCAGTTCTGGTCTCCCCATCTCAGAAATCATAGAGTGTAAGAGATACAGAGAAGAGGGACAAAGATGATGAGAAAAGCAGAGAAGCTTCCTTTAGAGGAAAAAGAACCAAAGAAATAATGAAACCAGCAGGGAAAGGGATTAACAGGTGTTTTCTGCATAGACTGACTAAAACCAAGTAACATAGTGTTAGGATCAGTTAGGATCTTCTGCTTTCAAAGAACTGAGTTCATGAATTCTGTAGTAATTTATCTACTATATGTTTCTTACTGAAGTGCACGTAGACTGAAAGTAAACAGTTATATATGCGTTATAAGGGTAAAGCAGTAGTTGTTGAACTTTTCTGTTCTCAGAGATTTCTCTTTTTTTTGAGACTTGTGTTGCAATGGTCTCCCATTGAGAAGTCACTGCCATCTCAGAAAGACCTTATTCTCTTGCAATCTGATGAATATGAAAAACCTGTGATGATGACAAATGTTCCTAAAGACAGTTAATGCAGATAATGCAGCTTATGTGAGAACTAGCCGTAAGATGATACATTCCTAATTTCAGAGTTCACCTCAGCTGTCTGCATTGCAGCGTCCCTTTAGGCACCTACACAGACCATGGTGAGAGTTGTCGTAGTGCTCCATGGGTAAAAGATTTTTTTTTCCCTTGGAAGTTTCATTCAACTTTTTGTATGGGGGCAGACTGAAGCTGCTTGTCGATGCTGAAAGGGACTGCATTCTTACAGCCTGAGAAAAAGAAATGCCAGAGAGAGAGATGATGACTCTTCTTCATGTCTTAAAAAAAAAGGATAAAAAACAAAAATAATCCTCCATCCCAGCCCCTTCTTCCTCCAGGAGGGAACAGGGCTGAGCTGAAAGTTTTTGAGGGAGGAATTTCAAACAAGTGGCTGTTATTCCCTTAGAATACCTGAATCAAATGTGCATGGAAGAATCCAAATTCTTCAGCCTTCAGAATTTGAGTTCATGCATGTGTGTGAGATTTTCCAGTCTACTTGTCACATTGCTCCTCCTGGAAAGGAAGAGTCTAGCAAATAAAGTGAAGATATGAACCAATTTACCCCACTCCAGAATCTGAAAAATTAGAATAGATTGCGTAAAATAGTAGAATGTGTAAAATTAGAGATCATCAAAGGCATAATACAAGACAGTTAACGTGTATACAAATGTTTTACTTTAAACCAGAGTAACTAGCAGTTCCATTGTTTTCTTTTACTTTTGTCCTTGGGACTTAGATCAAACTGCACTGATAAATATCCTTTGCAAATTTTATAACTTTTCTCCTATACCTACAGTTACTTCTGAGTGGCTACTTCACACATGCAGAGTAAACCTCTTGCTAGCATGCAGACAAAACATAAGGAAAAAGCACTGCTCTCAAGAATACAAGCTCATATTTTGACCTGGAATTATGTGAATGTATTCACTTTCAATCTAACTGGTATGTATGACATACAAAGTTTGAAGAATGCTCTGTGTACCTCTTTTTTCACATTTTCTAAGTACGTGCATCGTCTGTTCCTGGAATATCTATCTTGTTTTCTTACTTCAATTTTATAGTTGATAGTGCTACACTAAATGTGGAACAGCAATAGGTAAATATGCTTAAGAAATGTTTCTGCTACATATCTGAAACTACTGCTATCTATTCTTTGGATAATTTAATAGGAGAAAAAAAAAACTGTGGTTTGTGATGAAAATTACTGTACCAAAGCTTCAAAGATTGGCCAAAAATACAGGAAAATGAAGAAAGGGTGCCCAACCTATGTAGAGAGTCTTTGTGGCATGTTCAGCTACTGCAAGATCCTGTTTAGTAAGTGAGAGATGAGTTTCAAAGACGAGCAAATCTGCCGAAGAAAAGGTGCTCCTGACTATGTGCCAGGTGGAAGAGAAAAATTTTAACCCGTTGCGAACAGATTGATGGAAACAAGGTTTCATAGCATCAGAACACTTGACCTGTTGATCCTGGAGGTGTTGAACTTTGACAAACAGTCATAAAAAGTCTTGTGATAAGCATATATCCTTTTACATAGATGTCCTGATGAAGTCCTTTTGGCCTTATTTGAAGTCAGTTCTCATACCCATTCTTGTCAGCCTCAACATGAGGCTGCCTATTTGAGTCTTTTTCTCCTGCACCAGTATTCAGTTTACTCTGTAGTTTGAGTGGATCATCTGAGCATTTCTTGAAGATCAGTTATCTTTGAATTACATATAATTAAAAAGCAGCACAGTGAAAGAAAAACAGTTGTGTCCATGTTTGTTTAGATCCATGATAGACTAGGGCTCATAACGTTGTTTACCAGAAATTCTGTTCACATTCAGGAAGAAAATGAGAGCAAATATCACATATATTGCAATAGGGTTCGATGGGATCAGAGTAAAAATAACATTTTAAAAGCCATATTCTTGTGTCTGTTACTAATAGAAAAACAAGACCTTAAAAATATTGGCAAAGTTCACAACAGATGAACTCTAGAGAGTGTTCCTCTGATTGGCTCTTTTGACTTCCTCCTCCTGATTGCTTTATCCCCACATTCCTAATATATCTTACTACTGGAAAGCGTGCTCTTTTGTGTGTAAATTACCTTTAGTTGAGATGGACAGTGAACTTCAGGTAGAAGTTTGCGCAGAGTAAATACTTTTACTCAGGAAAATATTTTCCTGAATTCAAATTGTATTGCATTAGATAACATTCTCTGTCAGATGGTTGGCTAGTATCACAGTGACTAAAAAACTTTGTATTGTTGCTCTTGGGCACAGGCGAGGACAACTGCTGCCCTCCCAACTCACAGGATCACAGAAAGGCTGAGATTGGAAGGGACCTTTAGAGATCAGCTAATCTCATTCTCTGCTCAAGCAGAATCACCTACTGCACATTGTTCAGGACCCTGCTGTCACTTAGATTTTGAATATCTGCAGGGATGGAGACTCCACAATCTCTCTGGGCAGCCTGTTCCAGCACTCAGTCACCATCCCAGCAAGGAAGTTTTTCCTTATGTTCACACAGAACTTCCAGTGTTTCAATTTGTGCCTCCTGCCTCTCATCTCGGGCACCACTGAAAGGAGTTTCACCCCATCTATTTACACCCTTGCTTCAGATATTTATATGCACTGAAAAGATGCCCCCTTGGACTTCTCTTCTGCAGATTAAAGAGACCCAGCATTCTCAGCCTTTGCTCAAAGGAGAGATGCTCTAGGTCTTTCATCATCTTGGTGACCCTTTGCTGGAGTTGCTCCAGTATCTCTGTTCTGTTTTGAGAAGCCCAGAACTGGACACTACACTCCAGATGTGGTCGTACCAGGACTGAGTAGAGGGACAGGATTATCTCCCTCAGCTCCCTGGTGATGCCCTTCCTAATGCACCCCAGGATACCATTGGCCTTCTTGGCCACAAGGGGACATTGCTGATTCATTTCTTAAGAAATGTGCTGAAGAACTTGCCATCCCCCATGATTCCCCGGTCCTGCTCAGCAGAGTTGCTCTCCAGTAGGTGAACCCCCAGTCTGTCCTGGTGCATGCGATTAATCCTAGGTAATCTAAGTGAAGGACTCTGCACTGGCTTTTGTTGAATTTCATGAGGTTCCTCTCTGCCCATCTCTCCAGCCTGTTGGAGGCCTCCTGATTGGCAGCACAGTCCTCTAGTATATCAGTCATTCCTCCCAGTTTTGTATCCTCCGCAAACTCTGTGAGAATTCACTCTGTCCTTCATCTAGTGCACTTTGAGGATGCGCTCTATCCCTTCATTGAGGCCATTGACAAACTGAAAATCACTGAACCCAATATTCACCTCTGGGGGACACTCCTAGTTACAGTCCTCCAACTAGATGCTGCACCACGGATCACAACGCTCTGAGCTCTGACATTCAGCCAGTCCCCTGCCCACTTCACCACCCACTTATCTAGCCTACACTTCCTGAACTTGCCTATGAGGATGTTATGGCCAACAATGTCAAAAGCCTTGTTAAAGTCAAGCTCTCCCCTCATCTGTCCAGCTCAGAGAAGACTATTAGGTTGTTTAAGCATGATTTCTCCTTTGTGAACCCACCTAACAACTCTTGATCACCTTATCCTTCATGGTTAGGATGCACATCTGGGATGAGCTGCTCCATCTCCTTTCCAGGCATTGAGATGAGGCTGTGTGGCCTGAATCTTCCTGGATCCTTATTCTTGTCCAGTTTGAAACTGGAATGACAGCACTTTCTTCCAGTCCTCAGGCACCTCTCCTGATCACTGTGATCTCTCAAAGGCAATTGAGATTGTCCTTACAGTGACATCAGAAATGTTCCTCAGCACTCATGGATGTATGCCATCAGGGCAAAATGACTTGTGTATGTCCCGTTTGCTTAAGTGAAGCCAATTCTCCTCCTCCAAGGGAAAGTCTTCCTTTCTCCAGACTCTGTATTCTTTATTACCAAGGTCCCTACCCTATTCAGCAGCAGGCCTGTATTTCCCCTAATCTTCCTTTTGTTAGTTATTTGTTTATAGCCTTTCTTGTTATCCTTAACATCCCTTATACAATTAAACTCCAGATAGGCCCTGGCCTTCCTAGGCCCATCCTGCATACTCAGACCACCTTCCTATATTCCTTCCAGGTGGTCTGTCCCTGATTCTTCTTTCTCTATTCTTCATTCTTCTGTTTAATTTTTGCTAGGAGCTCTTCTATGCCAGTCTTATATCCCCTTTGCTTGATTTCATGGTCCTTGGGCTGTATTGTTTTTGAGCTTGAAGAAAATGATCCTTAAATATCAACTAATTCTCTTGGGCCCCTCTTCCTTCTAGGACCCTATACCATGGCATTCTTCTAAGCAGATCCTTGAAAAGCCCATAGTGTGCTCTTCTAAAATCCAGAGTTGTGATCCTGCTTTTTGCCCTGCTCTCTCCTCTCAGAATTCTGAACTCCACCATCTCATGGTCTCTACAGCGAGGGTTGTCCCCAACCTTCATGTCTCTAACCAGCCCTTCTTTGCAAGTACGAGCTCCAGCAGAGCACATCTCCTCATTGGCTCTTCTATCACCTGTATCAGGAAGTCAGTGGAAGAATCAAAGAAATTATTTTGTCAATACAGCATTTCTTGTTCATTATTGTACAGGGATGAAAGGTTTTGCTGGAAGCCACTCTTCTGGTCTATAGGCTCCAGTCAGACTATGTGTTTCTAATGTGTTGTGACAGGAAAATAACCCTTCTCAGTAATTCCCAGGGAGACCAGCACTCCAGTGAGTACTGGTTTACAATGGTGTACTGAATGCATGCAGAGAAAGAAAACTTCAAATGTCTTGACTCAGTGAACAAAAACTTGCTCATAAGAGAGTATAATTTAATTAGTATGCTTAGTAAATGTTGAGGATAGCAGATGCTATTTGAAGTCTGATGGAAACAAGATACTGATGTGTTAGAGTGTCTTGACTCCTTATCAGTTAGTGTGATGCAGCTCTTAATTTGTAATGTCAAGAGTGGAAACCTACATCAACTATGCAGTTTACAGGATGCCCTAAGAGAACCAGAGGTCTCACAAACACAAACACAACTTAAAAGTTCATTTATTTGTTTGAATGCAGATAATGGCAAAATTATGAAGTAAAGCAAGTCCCCCCATTCCAATTTCTGTCAACACTATGACAATCTTTGCTGAGATGCACTCCTAAATTACAAACCCTACATTGAACAGTGATACAGGTAGCAAGAAAATATGTGCGGATGCTTAGCCAAACAGATTAAACTGTTCATACGCTGGAATTTTAGATTGAGTATCTGTAAGGGTTAGCAAGAAAGCATTTTGCTGGTAGATTTATTAGCAATTTTGCTCACTGGAACTCTTAGCAATCTTAACCTATTCAGATCAGGGAAATGAAGATAAAATGTGTGTGACAGGTCCATATCACCTCCCCCTCCATAACCCCTGCCAAATACTTAGTAGTTCGTGATGACAAACAGCTGTGCATCAGACAGAGATGAACCATTAGTTGTGAGGTCCCACCAGTATGGTGTGAATCTTTCAAGGTGATCAGAAGTCAGCAGATGAACATCATGTTGGATCATTTTCCCCTTGTTGCTTCAATTTTGCATGAAGCTGCGGGGGCAGTAGAGAATGAAGGCCATCTGTCTGTGTATATAGGGAGTCAGAGGGAAATCAGTGGCATTTTGAGATGATTTTGAGTTTCTATTAAGGTTTGATAATTTCCAAAAGACATTAAATTTGGAAACAATTGCAGTGCAAACACAATTTTCCCATTGAGGAAAAGAAAGCATATGTATTTCTCTATTTTTTTCTTTTTTGTGATTTTTTCTTTTACAAGACCTAGGAAGATAGACTGCACTTCTCTTAAATCACTTGTGGACCTGGGGCTAGTGGACAGCTTGTGTGCAGAGTCTTTACACCTTCACCTCACTCTCAAACAACCAGCCAGAAGAGCAGATTTGATGCAGGAGAGAAAAATTCTGCTCCCTGCTTCAATGAAGGACCATCTCATTAGAATGGTGGGAAAGGGCACTACAGTGATGGCTTTTGAGGTATGGAGTTATCCCTGGGTGGTGCCATACATGGTGGCCAAAGACTTAAGTATGTATATTTTCAGTACCTATAGCTAAATGATTTAAAGCTGAGTTTTTGAGGCTGCAGTTTATGTTCTCCCATAGAACAATGAACTTTGGGAGCTGTCTGAATGTGAGGAATAACTTATTCTAGGGAGAGCACAATCTGCCAGAAAATAGGATGGTCTTGGATTTGTTGTGTCTGAGAAAGAAGTGGAAAGGGTGGTCAGCCTTAAATTCCAGGATCTCCGTGTTAGGACCTGGACTTGTTAGTGCTACAGATACAGCTGTAGCAGCTGCTGCCTCAGTACCTTTCTCATCAACTGCAACAAAAGACTTATGAACCACCTGAGATATCGCCAAACCACCTTTTCCATTGATTCCACTGAAGTCACCATTAGGGCTGAAGGCACTGATCATTCCCATCTTGATCAGAATATCTTTGAGGTCATATTTCTCCTCCACTGTAAACTTAGGCAGGTACAGATCGACAATAGTCTCTGTCATCTTCTTGGAATCAGCCCATTCAGACAGCTTCTCATATGTCAATTCTCTTTCCAGCTACAGTGTAAGAAGGAGGGGGGATTTAATAATTACAAAACAAAAAGTATTAAAAATTGTTTTAGCACTTAACTGAAAGCATGAAATATAACCTGGTATTACTGATGATCAAATGCTTGTTTCGCAACAAGCATGAGACTTACTGCTGCAAGGTTTTGAGTAGCACCTCTCCTATATTCACTGCAAAATAAAGACAGGGCACTTAACTTCCCTTAGCTGCCAACATCTGAAGTGGTTTCTTCCTCTCTTTTAATTCAGTCTTAAGTGAGAATATTTCTTTTTGCTCAATGTGAACAAAATTGCTGGTGCCTGACTGTGTGGCATACGGTTTGGCCCAATTCCATAGAACCAGCTATTCCACATACTCCCTTTGAATTTTTAAAACAATCTGTTTCCAGCAGGATCTATCAATGCAACTGTCCTTCCTGGGCACTGTGCTACCCGGATTCAGCTCATATCAGATGGAGGAGATTAATGAATGGTATGCTTGACATGATAGATTCAAAGAGTAAGCAATCTTTTAATTTTAGCCACTACAATGGTGGATCTTACTATCATAGTAAGACTGCAGTCTCACAAAATCCTAATTTTTGAGATAACAGATGTATGCATTCAGAAGCAGATAGTATCAGAACAAAATTTCAGGTCAGAGAGAAGAGGTTCCATAGACATTAGCTTAAGAAGGAGCTCTGGCTTCTTGTGCAGTACTGTCCTTCCTCAATGTGTAGAGAAGAGACATTTACCTCCTGCAGTTCATGAAGTATTGAGTGAAAATCATTGGAAGGTTGCAGAGCTAAGCATCTGTTCATGGACAGTGCTGTTCTTTCTTACCAAGGGTACATAATGTAGACAGACCCGGGATCTCGAGTCAAAATTAGGCAGGTTTTAAAAGACATTGATTCAGTTAGTAGAGGAAGTTAAAATCCACAGGAGGAGAGATGATCTCCAGAACTCCAGATCTCTCAACCAGCCTTTGTTCCTTCCTTCCTTTCCAAGGAAAGTGTCAAAAAACAATCAACTCTACTGTTCCCTGTGACCATAAATTCCTTTGTCTCATTCTCCTCCTGATGATTCATTCTTTTAATATTGACAAATTTCATCAAGCTAAGAGGATACATCTGTAGTGAAACCACCCATATTATTCTATAAGGATCTTCCTTCCTCATCTCAACCCCTTGTCTTCTGTTTCTCTCGTCATAAAACACACCTGGCATGGGACAAAAAAAAATCATGAAATTTCAGTCACAGTCCTCTTATTGGCCATGGAAATAATTTTCAGTTTTAGACACTGTTTATAAATGAGCAAAAGATGATACTGATGCTAACCCTTTAAGACTGTACCACTTGTGGTCTGGTTGGGAAACATTCAACTGAATTTGCTAGTACTCATTCTACCCAGCAGAAGGTATATGTATATTTTGAAGATACATCTTTCAGTCTAATATTTACAGTGTTGTATGTGGAAATATGTCAATAAAAGAAACATGGAATTTGTCTTGGATATAGAAATAAGAAAGTTATATATATTTACCTGTTCAAGACCTGTAGTGTTGTCTTTGATGTCATCAGGAAGGAGGATGAACATACTGAGTTCACGTTTCACATATGGCAACTCAATCATTTTGAAATTCATTGTTTCCATGATAAGAACTGGAAATCCATGTCTCATATACATCATCTTCACAGGTTTGGTCTTGTTCTGTGAAGTATTTATTTATTGACTTAGAAACAGCAAGAATTTTTTCCTTGAAATGAAAGATGAATATGACTCAAGGCAATAGAGAAAGAGGAAATAGTGGCTTGTCATTTCTTTTCCAAAGTTTTTTCAAAGCGGACAGTATTTCTTGTCTTGGGCATTTTCCCACACCAATTTGTTATTGTCTAAATAGTCTGGTTTTCTTTTCTTCTTAGAGTGTGCTTAGTAACCCAAGAGGAGAGTAGAAGAGATTTAGAAAAGTCATCAAGGATTAGGGGATAAAGTGGGTATGGGATATGATCTTTCAATACTGTGGCAATAAAAACAGCTCTGGTTTAAGAAGATGAGAACAATTTGCAATTTTCTGTTGTCTTTCCTCTCTGGCAATAAAAATGACTGGTTGATTGTTCTGTACTTCACAGCTTTTGGAAGAAGATAACACTAGTGTGTGTAAAGGGGCCCCCAGAGAGAGGAATTTCTGATAGATAATTACCTTTGCAGGAGTATGTAACATCTCTTAGTATATCCTTCCCTTCATTCAGATAAGCAACTACTGTATAAGTGCTATTCAGAAAGCAGAAGTTTCAGCTGCTCATCTCTTCTGGATACAAGACATTAACATTTCTACTAATCTAATATCTCCCAGTCATTCAGGGAAACCCTGCTATGCCTATATTTGAGATACTATGGTCATGCTTAGTCAGGCTGGACAGTATGGAAGCCCAAGTACCATTCTTAGTTATGACATGGCATGTGGTTCCTGAAGTATCTTTGATTGTCCATGGAGCATGGACTCCCCAAATCATATTTTTTTTTTTACAATCTAACCATCCTAGCATCATTTAAAAAAAAAAAAAAAAAGAAAGAAAGTTCTGAAGTTGCTTTTGCAAACTGTAGCTCTTTGTTATCTGGAGTTGGCTAACATTTACCTGAGCAGCATCTTAATGTATTTTCTAAAATTTGTGAGTATTTAGTGACCAGCAGACACAAATTATGATTTCACATAGTTGCATAAATGTTATAGATGGGCTGATCACTGACGCACTTTGCAGTAACTAGCTTTTCAGAGAGCTTAGCTACCACAGAGGTAACTAAACTACTTATGAAACATTCGAAAGATTTCAGCAGTGGCTGTGGTCACCAGTCTGTTCACTGTGAGGAGGATGTCAGCTTACCTTGCTAAGTCGGAAGGGTTGCACTTCTGTGTTTCCTGCCAGAAATTTCACTTCCCAGTCTGCCTTGAAGTAAATTGCGTTTATCAGGACGAACGTGGTGAGATTTGTCACATTTTGTGAATTCACCAAATTCTTGATTTTGCCTTTTGGAAAACAGAGGAGTAAGTTTTATATTAGTATGTATATATATATGTCAGTGCACGTCATGTTTCAACTGGGCTTTTCCTCAATTCAAAGATCCAATCCAAAGATCCAGAGTGAAAATATCCATGCTTCAGTTCACTGTACTCTAAATGACTTTCCTGTCATAAATGAATTGGTCTGTTTACTGTTGCTAAAGCTGCTTCTAGTCCATTTCTGGCTGGCTGACAGGAATTTACTCCTTTGTAAAAAAAGAGTCACACCTTCAACTAGTTGCAAGAAGAAAGCCAGACAGTCCCCCTGCCAGTTGGTTATGCCAGGTGAAAGGAGGTCTCTTCTTCTGGCTAGTGGAAGGTAGTAGAGTTAGGCAGACCTTCCCACCTGCCTTGCAGTATGAGCACCCAAGGTGCTCAGTCATGCCCATCACTGAGGTGTTCCTCTCATCTCTCTGCTCTGCCGGTGGTACATGGAACCAATACCTCACTAGCAATCTTGTTTGAGGGGCTGCTGATGCACAGCTCAGCAGAGTTGATGCGAATTTCCCCAGGGAACTCACTGGGCTCTGGATCAGGTATTTGAAGCTGTTCAAGTGCTGCTCTTTGTCTCCTGCTGCCCATTTGCCCAGTTTCCACTGGGCTACTGCATTAGCACTGTGGAAACAAGGCCACTTATCCAAAAAAATCAGCAGACTGAGTTAGTAAGAGAGAGATGTTGGGGTTGAGCTCAGCTTACCCTCAGTTTGTTTTTCAACCCAGGTATTTATTTCTTTTCTGGCTTGTTCCGCTGCTGTCCTAAAGTTAACCTTCTGTGGCTCTGCATTGTAGTAGGTCTTACTGAACTGTAAGTACTTCTGAAAAAAGCCATAGAGAAAAAAAGAAGTTCTTTATGATACTGCATTTTTCAGTCCCAAAGGGAAGTTCTTAGCTTCTGGGCCTCCCACAGCATGAAATACAGCAGGATTTAACATTTCACTCTGCACTGGGTTGTGAGTTGACAGTTAGGAAGTAGCACAATATCAGAAAATTCTCTGCCTTTATTCCAGCATTTATTTGGAAAGAGAAGAAAACTGTGCATATTCAGTGGATGTTTTTTTTTTTCATGTCTCATTTACAATTGAGTATATTGAGCATTCCAATAATAAAGCTAAATTGCATTAAAAGGAGTTCTTACATTCCAATTAAAGGAGAATGTATCCTTAAATACCGTGGGCAGATCAACTGGGGTTTTCCAATACATTTATAATTGGACTTTATAGCTCTTCATTTACAGAGGAAAACTGTATTCGAAGAGGGTTCTATTAATGAAAAGTAATTTAAAGATGCAATATTTTTGCATCTTTTTTGCTCTTCTCTTAATAAAACTATTCAACTTACAGGCAGTAATGAGTAGGTTTTTTCCACATAGATTCGGTTAGCACTTCTTAGTGAGTAAGTATTTCTGGGTTTGTTGAAGGCAGTCAGGAGCTCTTTGAAGCCAGAATGGATGTCACCAGCTTCCTTGTGCTCAGGATCCTTGGAAAGAGACACCATACCATATATTTGGCAAATGAATTTTTGCATAAAATTTTCAGAACATACTAAAAGTGATGCAATTGATTTCCTCTCCCTTTTCAACTTTCCAAGTCTACCATCACTGCAGTTTTCAGGGCTCTGTTTATTACCGCATTAACTGATTTATAGCAAACCTTCCAGACTGTCCTATGGACTGTCCTTTGAGTTTAAGTGCCTAAAGAGAACTGAATTTTGCTTTTGGGTTTGATTTCAAATTTTATACTTTAAATATAGAGAGTAATTCAGATATGAAATACTAGACTCCTAAAGCTATGTCTGGGCACTCTGGTCCCAAAAATTCTTTCCCTTGGAATTTTAATTCTAATAGATACCATTTTTCTTCTCTTTGGTCTTCCTCGAGAAGGTCTGGTCACAGAAGAAGAGCCTTCAGCTCCTTCAGTTTGAGGGAAATGAAGAACCTGCAAGTAAAGTTTCCAAAGGTGAGAAAGAGGCATAAGAGAACTTGTGTGCTTTAAAATCACATTTGGATCAAGTGTTGTCCCCGTCTTGTTTTACTCCTTATGATAACTCACTGTGCTAACTGTTGCTTTAGCAGCTAATTCAATGCAGTGCTCCAGTCTGCGTGCTGCAAGACTGAGCTCCCTTGCAGAACTGTTGCTATCAGTAATAGCCATGCATATGTGCAAATGCAAATGATTTTCCCCAGGGCAAATGTGCAAAGACTCTTGAAATGGAGTGTGGCAACCTAGAGGAGAGTGTTGGACAGTGCTGAGCACCACAGCCACTTTTATCTGGGTGCTTTCTCCTGCTATAGTATACTTTTATTTTCAAAGCTATAGGCATATACACTGCCTGAAGGTGTCCAGGGGGAAGGTTTGGGTTGACAAATACTTCCTCAGCTGATTAGGGGCCACAATTTGGTTGCTAGCAGTTGAAATATGCCACCTTGGCTTTTTTCCTGATGAGAAACACAAGAGCCCAGGAAGCTGGGAAAAGTGCTTCTTAGGAGTTAATTGTCTGAGCGTCAGGTAGGTAGTCACGTGAACTTCTAATCTTGAGATCTCCCAGCTGAAGCCTTGGTTTCTTTGCTTTGTATCTTCCTGCAATGTGTCTGGCAGTGTTACATTAGAGTGGTGACTGTGCTGAGGAATGTGGAGACAGCAGAGCCTTTGTATGATGTATGCCATTCCTGTTTTTCTTCTGGATTGTCAGAGGGGTGTTTAGGAAAGTGTAAATCAAGATAGAAATATGCATCCTTGCCAAGGGTAGTAGGGCAGGTAAGATGCAGGAGATGGTGCTGGGATCTGCAAAGCTGTTGCTAAATGAGTCAGGAGCTCCCGGTTCCAGCTGTTTGCTACCTAAGAGAATTTTTCTCAAAGACAACATCCCATCTGTGACAGAATCATAAGATAAATTATAAGGTATACAATAATTTTTAAAAAGTCAGGTTCAGAGAAACTCAATGTGCTTGGAGTGGTGATGCCCACAGGATACTTTTTCTACTGAAGGAAAGTGGTACCTAATATGAAATAAATAAAATTTGCTACTCACTTGTTACATTCTCTGGTCTGCCTTTTTTTCCTCTGTCACTGTGGTGGCATTTTTTTCATTATTTAACACATCATATTTTGCAGCTAATACAGGAAACAGGCATGGTATCAGAGTACATGCTTTACAGAGCAACCTACCTCTGCCATCTCTTTTGCTGTGTTACCTTTTGCACCCAGGTACGTCATGGCCAGAGCAGCTGAGATGCTCCAGGAAGAAAAGAAAATGTTTTTGCCTTTATTGGTCTCGTTCAACTGTTTGAAAAGATCAACTGAAAAGTTGCCAACTGATGCTGAGACCAGCTCCATTGCTTCAGCCTGGAAAGAGTAAAGCATAACTGTTTAAAGTGGTGGATACAGTGCATACTAGTGAGAAATATTGCAGGTACAATATAGTGTGTGGCCTACAGCTAATAGCCTAGCTGTATGTTCTCTTTTACACAGAGATACTGTTGCTACCTGTTAGGATTAGCAGTTTATTTTAGGTTTTTTGTTATCTATTAATATCTCCCTATAGTTGTAGATGGGTCCTCTTTTATGAAGCTGCAGATTTCTTTGGGCTTCTTTCTGCCTTTGGTTTTCAAAAATGTGCAGATTCTTAAGCTGCATATTTTCTTCTATTTCTTCTTTAACCAATGATTTCTCAAAATAATACTCCCAAGATAATTTAAATATCTGTAATTTTAGCACATGGTGTTGCAGAATGTCAGAATTTCGCACTACCTGATTTTAGATCTGTATAGCATTAGTCACTGATTCTAAAAATATAATTAGGCATATTTCTTAGACTCCTTTGAATTCCTTGGCTATTACCTATATATATATCTATATATATATATATGAATGGAGCAAAGATGCTATTTACAGTATAGCATCTTTGCTATGCAGTATAGTATACAGTATAGCATATAGTATAGCACAAAGATGCTATTTGTTTTTAGAGAGCTAGAGTTTTATTAGTGGTCTCTATCTACAACCTTCATCATCTATCTTCAACCTTTATTTTTCTCAGAAACTGGCAGATTCCTTGAAATTGTGATTATTCCAGATATCTGCTCAGTAGGATCTGCCTTATGTTAATTCTCAGTCTTTTCTTTCCTAGAGCCCATTAAAATTATTATTATTTAAACAAAGATTGATATCTATGGAATGATTAATATGTATGGAGTGGAGCTGCAGAAATTGCTGGGGGATATCTGAGAGTCTGTGCATATTCATCACATGTTTAATCACAAAAATCACTACAGTTTTTTTGACAGTGTCCTGCCTTCCTTTATCAAATTAAGATTTTAATTAGTATAGGAGTTACTGCTCTAAAAAATAAATAAAAAAAAATCTTCCCATGATTAATTCTGCCCTGAACTAGCGACTTGCCCTAGTCTTATGGGTTCATTTTCTCTAAGAGTTGACATCAAGAAAAAACATGGCCAAGAATAGCAATTGCAATATAACATGGATATATTTTAATTTACCTATGCAGTCATGTAGCCACAAATCTTTACAATGCATCTTTACAAAAGCATGAGAAAAGAGAAAGTTTACTTAAATTGTTTTAAATTGTTACCTCTGATCCTGTGAGAGAGAAGAGTTAACCCTTGTCCTTAGTCAGGTCTTCTGTCTGTGTTAAGCAATGAATAACTTTAGAAATATAGTGCAGCTTGCACCTCCCTTTCCTTCTCCTCTACATCCAAGTTGTTCCCGCCTACCCTAAAGAAGTTCATCTCTACCAAATCCCGAAAAGATCTTACACAAATTTACCCTCTCAGCTGACAAGATTGTCACTTTTTAGTCTTAGACCAGAAGGATAACATGAATTATAATCTCAGCTCTATTTTAACATCACTTGAGTAGTACAATGGTTTATTCATTCCAAAGGTCCTTTGATATTGTGGAGACAACTGCTGTTTAAAATAAATTAATGAAAAAGTCACAGAACTAGAGCACATGATTTGGGTTTTTAGACAAAAGCAGAAAATGTTGGCCTGATTCTACAGCTTTGCATGGCTTTTACACGTTAGCTCTGAATGAGATATTTGAGTATGAAGTAGGAACAGGCCAATGACTGAATTAGAGTCCAGCTTAAAATTGAAGACTGCTAGAAGTATGAGCAGAAGCAAAGTCAGGAGGGAGCATTCAGGATAATGGTTGAACACTCAGTCTGTTGGTGAAGAGATCTCATGACAATCATGGTAAGAAATACTCGGAGAAACAATGCAAAACACTGAGTTGGTGCACTGCACCTGCATGTGTTGAGGGAGGGCAAGTATTAAAATAACCTGTCTGGGAGGGCTGAAGCAAAGATAGGGTGAGATAATACAGCCAGGGGACAGACATAGCCTAGTGCTTGTTGTTGATACTATCCCAGAAAAGAAGAGAGGGGAAGTATATGCTGTGCTATGTGCTAAGGACCTCCCTGTGAACCTGATTACAGGAACAGAATGGGCCAAGTATTCTGAAAAGTGGCAGAAATCAGTGTTGTGTAAGGCAATGAAGAAATGCCAGAAATTGAACAAACAGTGGTTTCAATAAGATGAGTGAAGTCATCAAGAAAGCAAGATGGGAGAAAGGTCTACGGAATGGTTAGGCCGTGAGTGGTAAACACAAACCAGAGACTATGAGTACCAAAGAAGTATGCTAAGAGCAAGTGAGCTAACTCTATTAGCTAGTTGCAGATGCAAAGATGCCAGGGAGGATGAAAAAGAGGAGGTGGAAAGACAGAATGGGAGTTGTATTTGACAATAGAGAACCAGAAAGAGAATCTTTCATTATAGGCTTTTGGTTAAAAGGGGCATTCAGAGGCCAGCCTCCTGCTTGAAGCAGGATCATCAGTAGACAGGGCCAGCTGCAGCTTTGTTTAGCTGAGTCTTGAAATCTTCTGAGGATGGAGATTCCACAGACTTTTGGGGCAATCTGCTCCAGATAGTAGCTATCCTGGGGAGAAATTGTTTCCTAATGTCCGACAGAAGCTCCCAGACTTTGTGGCCATTGTTCCTCATTACTGATCTGGCACCAGCAAGGGGATATTAACTCTGTCATGTTTGTGGCCATTCTTAAAATGCTTGAAGGAAAGAGGAAAAGTGGCTGAGATTTCTATTAACTTTAAAATCTTATGAAGGAGTTTGGATGCATTTCCTCCTTTGCCCTGCTCTTCCTGCCTCCACCATGTTTTTTGTGTTTTTGTATCTGAGGAACATCAGAAAGTGCTTGAGAAGCATGGAGGGACATGAGATCATTGTGTTAGGCAGCAGTTCCGGTTCTGAAAGCTCTGCAGAGAGGCATCAGTGTCCTCCAGTGCACAGTTTGGACTTATAGTATGGTATTAACATTTTCAGGTTCTTTGAGAAGGAAAATAACGCAGAGACACATATTGTAGATTATTTTTAATACACACTCTCTTCAAACATGCAGAAAGGTATCAAATGTGTAGAAAAATGAAGAAAGTCCAAAATATTTAAATAAACCTTGTGATGTGTATTGTGTTTTTTAGTATTGTTGTGAGGTCTTCTTTAGGAAATAGTTGAGTTTCTATGGGGAGCAGAATCTTCCCAAGAAGAGGATACACTTGGTCTTGTTGTGCCTGATAAAGAAAAGGAAAGGGTGATCTGCTACAAAAATAATAGTTGCACCAAGACTTCGTGATGCTAAAACTCCTGAACTGGCAGCTGCTGCTTCTGTGCCTTCTTCATTGACCTCCACATAACACTTGTGAAAAACCTGTGACAAAACCAGATCACTGTTCTTTGTCATGCCTGTGAAATCAGCTCGGCTTTCAATGAAGGCATCTTCTATTCCCATCCTGCTCAAGGTGGATTTGAGACTATATTTCTCTTCCAAAGTGAACCTGGGCAGATAAACCTCCATTTTCGTTTTCTCCATTAATTCTGGGCTGGTCCATCCAGACAAGTTTTCAAAAGTCAATTCTTCTTCTAGCTGCAGTTAGTTAAAAACAGAATCAGAAAATTACAGAGTATACAAGAACCTCTGCCCAAAGGACTATTTATTTTTCTAAATGGAGAACTTTTCAGGATGCTCTAAAAACACACAAAACAAAAAAAAAAAAAAAAAAAAAAAAGACAGACAACTCTGGAATCATTTCTACCAGAAAGGGTATATTACTCTGCATTGGGTAAATGCAGTATTTGAACTCATTTCAGTAATGTTTAGGGAATGTAACTGTATATTCAGGTCTAAGCATTTATAGTACAATAACAGCAATGTCACATAGTAATACTCCAGCAGATTAACTGTTGCCACTTCTGTCTTCCCTAAGTCTTAGAATTGATCAAACATTGTTTTTTTTTACTTCAGAACATCTATTAATGTAGAGAAACAATATGTAT
>JAUBNY010000286.1:154817-173978 GCA_032275445.1 Crypturellus soui
TAAGCTATAAATTAGTAAACTCAAAGTTTAGACCTATGCTGTATTAATCTTGCCATTACTTCAGAATCAGAGGCATGAACAGAGATAGAAATTTCTAAACAGTTAGAACGATCCTTTTGCTCAACCAGTAGAGCTCTGTCAACAGAAATAAAAAGCCTTTATTGATCCAGAAGAATGCAGTTTGCTTTTCCAGGTTTTTCTGCTGTGTTAAATAAGATATACTTTGATAAAAGATATCTGTAAAAGTCTGCTAAAAATATCTAGCAAATATAATAATCTTAAATTTTCTGAATTACTACAATAAACTGGTCTACCTCAGGAATTTCCTGTATGTCAGTTTATTTTGTTAACTTTTTTACTGAAAGGGAAACTAATTTCTGAAATGTATCAAACATAGATAGCTTGTACAAGTTCATTTTTTGTAATCTTGATATTGCAATCAAATATGTGGAAGGTAGTTCTACTATAATCTCACATTAGTTCTTTGAGATAGGGATGGTGTCTGTTCAAAGACTATGTTGTTAAATAGCTTTTTATTGAACAGTAATAATTAAAAAAAAGAGATCCCTCCTCAAATTTAAGAAAAAAAGACCAGAAAACTAAGTGACAGAGAATGGTCATGTTAAATTTTAAATTCTGCAAAATTGAGGTTAAATTTTGCAATTCTGCCTAAAAAGGGGAAGTATGTGTTAAGCATTGCATTATGTGAAGATATTACAGGAAGCCTATCAGGATGCTGTACCAACTAGTTGTGTACACTATTTCTGAGGAAGGTACACCTAGGTAAGTACAAATGTGGAAGGAAAATAAAAGCAAGATAAGATGTGACAGTTCCCGTAGCTTGGTCACTAGACTTACTTGGTGAGATACCTTCTGGAAACAAGTACATCGATTTGATAGACGCTCTTCTGTTCTGGAATAGACTTGCACCTTTATTGTTGCAGTGACATTACTGGCTCCTTCAGCTTTGTTAAAGTGAAGTACCTATAGTGAAAAATGTGATAATAAATACAATGCTAGAAAATGTGCTCTTTCAGTAAAATGTTGCAATGTTGTCATGGGATTGGTGAAGAGGATAATCAAGATCAAATTTTATTATTGTATCACTCCTGATTCAACAGGGGATCTTAGGTTAGGCTTTTAGGCTCATGTATACAACATGACTTGAGCACATGCAGCTGAGGGTTGCAGGGCAAAGCTCTTGTGTGCCTTCCAGAGGAATTAATCTGCTTTGAGTTAGCTGTTAGGCTGAGAGGGTTAAATGTGACAGAGAAAATATCTTGAAGAGGAAAACACCAAAATGGCCTCTAAATGGAGAACTCCTATACATCAACCAGCAGGAAAACACTAGGGACAACTGTGTGCCTTAAATTCCTTATCAGAAGCATGTGCACCTTACCCAGGCTTTAAAGGGATATGGCCTTCGGTAGAATTCAAAACTTGGAAAATTTTTCAGAAGACCTATTTTTCTTTGCTTTCCCTTCTTTCTAATAGGAGATCTTTCCTTTCGTTGTAACTCTGCCAGCCCTCTCTAATCCTGTGTCTCAGTAGATAGATCACTGCCTCAGCATGTGGGAGAACTTCTGTCATAGCAAATGTCAGCTCACAAGCCTCACCTCCTAGGGCAGGAGCCTGGTCTTATTGTATTGGAACTGTTTTCTCTGCCACCTGTTAAAACTATGACACTTAGACAAGTAGGGTTTGATTTAGTTTAGGTTTGATTTTTCCTGTAAAATCCACACCTCAAAGGAGGAGGTGTAATTTCACCCCAACAGCATTTCCAGTCTGACCTTATGAATGTTGACTTATGTCAGCCATTTGCAACATCCACAAGAGCTTCAGAGCGAGTGTTTTTGCATGGGGTCATCTCCAGGGAAATGAGTATTGTCCGTGGCAGGGTGGAAGGAGACCACAGGTCTCCCATTCCCTGGTGAGTACTCAGGTTGCTGAGCTCTGGTATAAACATTCTTTATTTCTTCTGATGTAATTTAAAAAGAGATAATGCGACCACTGCCACACTCTCCTTTGTTGGAAACCTCTGCAGAAACTATGATAGATTATGATAGGCTTTATCCTCTGATAGGTAAGAAAACTAGTCTCCTCATTGCACATGAGAGGAGATATTGGCATATAGACTGTACGACTTATTTTGATTAGATTAATTTTCCTTCTTGCAGTTTTGCGTATGTTAATCCAAGAGATCTATCCTTTCAGAAAACCAGATTTTGCAGTCCAGACTTACCTTTGCAATCTGATCTGCAGTGTTTCCTTTGGCTCCCAAGTATATTGTAGCAAAGGCAGATGAAATACTCAATGGGGAGAACAAAATATTCTTGCTACCATTTTCCTGACACTCATGTTTGAAAAAGTCAAGAGCAAACCTCGTGTTTGCTGTGTTCACAGTTTCCATTGTTCTAAACCTGCACAGAAATGAAGGATACTGTAAGGAATTGACAGAGATTGCTCTGCATGTGCCCATTTTTCTCCAGCTTCTGAAATTTCTTCCATGATTTAGAGGCTTTCTAAAAGGGTTTTCAAAACTTTGTTTCTCAGAAGGTTGATGGTGCAGCACAGTAATCCTCTGTGTGACTGAGACTTACTGAGTATATGTAGGTTAGCCCAAAGGCAAAATCTGGACTTTCAAGTATTTCCTTTGGTTCTGATCTCAAGGAAGTAAATTAAAGTGTTCTGACTTTTCAGTGCCTGCAGACTGTTTATTCCTGCCAACTGTGTTTACTGTTCATAGTGAGTAAATGTTCTTAGACTGACCAGAAATTCACCTAGGGAGACAGATACATATGCAAGGCACAACCAGGAGGAACAAATGAAGCTCTGAAGCTCTGTCCTACAATGACAGCCCGGATTGTAGCTTTCCTGATAGTCTGCAGCACAAGTTTCCCTATTCAGTAGACTACAAGTCCTGCTATATTCCTTCGCATTACAGAGGTCATTGAGAGCCATAGGCATGGCTGACTATCTTGTTAGCCATGGCTAGCTAACTTATGTTCAGTACAGAGTCACCACAGAATAAAGAAAATTTTTGCCTTGAGTAGCTTGCAAAGCAGGAACTGATCTGCTTTACGTAAGAACTAATGAACCCAGGAACAGATTACCTAACATAAGCAAACACAGTGTTTCTTATTGTGCTGAGATATACATGCTGGCCAATGGGCTCTAGAAATTATAGAGCTCCTTACAATTAATTTATTTTCCCATATATTTTTAAGACTCCATTCTAGATCATCCAGTGATATCTTAATAAAATACATTTCCAAACACTTGTTGTTTCCAATTCAAATCTCTGTTGTCTTTCCCCCCTCATCATTTATCAATGAACAACATAACCCAAAAGTACATGAAATAAATATTCTCTAGAAATAGTTACAGTACCTTGTTTTGTGCAGGGAGTAACACTGCTTCTCTGTATGCCTCCAAGGATTCTGCAGTTTATATGAAGGGTAAGCTGAATTTATAGTGTGTCTGACCAGTTCTACAGAGGTTCTTATGACTCATTACCATGCAATTTGCTTTACCCTGAAGGCCACATCCCTATGGAAGAACTGAATCATCTTAGGGGAGTAGGACGTAAAGTGATGGTGAGAATGATACCATGCAAGAAACTTACAAAACTGACTAAAGAAATATTTCTATAAATGTTTTTGTGGCAACAGGCTAGTAACAACTTGAATCAATACTACTTGAAATAACATTCTATTGGTATTTGTAGGATATTAAAAAAATGCAGTAGTTGTTCTGTTTCTTAACTAAAACATGCTATGGATCTTAGATTAGACATTTTTTTTCCCTCTCTTTTCCCTTCCTGATCTGACTGATGCTGTTTGACCAATGTAAGATCTCAGAGATATATTCCTTATTTGCCATTCCAGAAGTTGATGCATTCACAAATCCTGTTTTCCTTCTTGCCTCACCTAAGGAGACATCCCCTTTCCAGATTCTCTTCATAGTCATGCTCTTCTCTCCTTTATTGTCTCTCTTTTTTGTTGTCTATCCCCACTCATGTTTGAAAATAAATACTGTGATCTTATTTTATCCTTGTTCTTAATTTCATTCTCTTCTTCCCTGCTGTGCTGGTAATATAATCATGAACAGCTGGATAGCAGGTGCTTGTTTCTCTAATGCTGCTTCTTGTATGCTGAGCAGGTTTTCCATATGAACTGCCTCCCAAGACCTTTTTTTTCTGCTCTGCTGTCTATCGACATGCCTTTAACAAGGCCTGATATTATAGGACAGTGTTTGGCAAAAAGTGTTGAGAAGGGAGCCCTGGGAGTAATTGCAAAAGTCAGTGTAGGGCATGATGAAGGAAGCTGCGTATGACTCCTTACCAATGGTGTACTTTCTGCAACAATATAACCTAGGGACTGAAAGCTTTCCTAAATCTGCTTTCCTACCTGTGGAGGACCACACAACTTTAATGGGATAGTGTTTCCCTGCCTCCCGGGTATTTTGAAATAGTAGCTACACAGAAAAACATGTTTCAGTGACAGCTGTAATTAGATGCATCTTTAAGTTTTCCACAGAACAGCACAGTATGGGAGAGGTGTTCACTGCAGAAACTAATTGCTTCTGCTGAGCCTGGGAAAGTTATAATCTGTTTATGTTGGCCTGTAAATGTTTTCTAAAGCCTAAATGATTTGAGTCATCTCTGCAAATTTAGTGTTATTGTTGAACCATTGATAGATAGACCAGGTTGACTTCATCCCCTAGAGCAATTACTGTGGATTTGCTGGTTTTAAAGCAGGGACAAATTTAATCTGCTAACTTTTAATACTGCTTGTTGCTATATAAGAAATGGCTGTGGTGTTCTGTATATACACAAACGTTGGATTAGAGTGAATTACAGGCTTGTGTGTTTGGACAAGGTTTTAAAGTTGCCTTTTTAAACTTCTCTGGTGTGGCATGGCATGGCATTAACTAGAAATGCATACAAAGTAACTAAAATTATACTTTCCTCCAAGAACAACATATACTAAGTCAATAAGATGGTGTGATAGCCTTTTTCAATATCCTCTTGGGTTATCACTCGCCGAGGGGGCACAGTTCCATGCGAGGCACTGCTGCTGACTCGGTAGCGGTGGTACTGCTAACTCCCAGTGGGTCATTCCCACTCTACGGAGCTAACACAGTAGAACACTTCTCTGTGTATTAGTAGATCCTTCCTGTGGGAGGTTATCCTGTGGTCTTGTTCTCTGTAATCATTCATGTTTCCATGGGGCAGGACAAATATTAACGACATCAGTGTCATGGCCAAACCCTAGCTATATATAAATGTATTCCGTTTCCCTCCGCTTTCAGTGTAACTGAGTCATTGTGGCTTTGCTACAGTGCTGATTGATCTATTTATTAGAACTGGGGTTCAGGAGCAGTTGAAATGCTTGCTTTCTATGAAGAACATTTTGTAAAGCCTCTTAAGAGACTGGAGAAATTCTTCGAAGACTCTTGAGAATCTGGAGAGACAGGTTTTCTCCCAGAGAAAAACAGTAGCTTCTGCTTTCATACCGTATTTTAATGTAAAGCTTTCCATGAGTGGCTTTTCTGTTAGCCAGTAACTTATTTTAGCTATCAACTCTGTATAGTTCTTGACTTTATAAAAGCAAAACACATTTGTTACATCTTGGAAATCTATTTTAATTCAAAAACATTCTGGATTTCAGGTGGATCAAAAGAGAAAAAAAAAAAAGACGTTTGAAAAGAGTAGCTGTTCAGCTTCCCTGACATCTCTTTTTTATTTTTTTTTTTTTTATTTTTTCTAAACCAGCATAAGCACTATTTATGTACTTGGGAGAGAAGGATTTCTGGTTCAGCCAGCAAAGCACCCTATTCATATTTTTGGCTCAGTCAGAAGAGGCCGGTAGATTTTAAGCATGCAAGGATATTAAATATCCCCAAACCTTTTTAAAGACTTTGGGAAAAAAAAGGAAAAAAGAGTAGAGGGAAGAGTTCTGAAATTTGAAGATATTGGAAACTCTTTGGAGGTCAGGCATAGGTTCTTTTTTAATGTCTGTGTGATTTAAGGTTAAAAATGTAATGTTGTTTCTTAAGATTCTTTTCTCGGCGATGCCTCTGTCTTACTGTAATTGAGAGTACCTTGTGAGCTTTTCCTGACCTTTCTTGGCAATTAATAGAGTTTTTTTGTATGCTTCACCTAAAAAGATTATAAGAGATTTTGTTTTATATCTTAACAGATTTATGTCTTAACAGGTAAATTTGTACTATTCTGAAGCCTTGCACCATCATATATTTTTTAAGTTCATAAGAGATTACTCCTTTGGATTTTTTTTTCTTTTAAAGGTTTGGCTAAGAACACACGTGTCTTTATTTTGAAACAGATTAGATAGATAGTTATCTAATATGAACATTTTACCACTACATTTGCAAGCATTCCCTTGCCAAACAATTTTGGCTGGCATAACGTAACAGTACTTAAAATGTTTTGAGTTCTTGAGGGGGTGGTGAGGTCTTCCTGTATGTATACTACTGAGGTATATTGCTCCACTTGTAAAAGCAAAGGTGTGGCACAATTTGACATAATGGGCACAATTCATCATTCTTCACTATTACTTCTATGTGCTTTGATTTAGATAGATAGTGTAATTAATAAAGGTAGTGTTTGTCCTGAGCTTTATAAACAGGTGCAATACTTCTGAGGAGGGGCTGATCTCAGTTTCTGCAAAGAGCGAGTTTATCTGCTAATGACTATGCGCACTCTTCACACACACAAGGACGCAGGTTTCCCATGAACGTATCAGCTGTTGAGCATTTTTGAAGTATCCTGGGTAGCAGTCAATGACAAAAATATGAGGACTAACTTGAATTTCTCAATCACAGTACTAGGTACTGTGAGCAATGACGTGTATGTGGATTTAAGCATAGACTTAAACAGAAACTTGTCATTTTTCCAAATCTTTGAAAGGGTGCAGCTGTACGTCAGCTGCCCGACTGCTGAATCAGAGAAGTGATTCCTATTTCATGGTAATGGGTCAGTTTCCTGAGCCACAGTGCTATAGAGAAAGATTAAATGTGTCGTGGGATGAAGAATGTACTTGTCAAGTCAATGCATCTAGCCATGTGCCGCTGGGTGAACAGGTTGGGGAAGAAGGGCTCATTTTAAGAAAACAGCTTATACATTTGCTATTTCTTCATACTGCTTAACAGCAAATATTCTTGATTTTATGAATGACAAGTTCTTCATCAGACATCTGGCATTTTCCTGCAGAAGTTTCAGAGGGAGAATTTCCCAGACATTCATCCCTGTGAAAGCTTATTGGAAACCCTTTGCTGTTTACTGACCTACTTGGCACCTGGTAGCCTCTTGTATTCTCACATTCTTTAGGCTGTTCCTGGCATTGATCTGAACGACCTGGTTAAATGCATATAATAATGAGATAAGCTTTTTCTGGAATACTGTAACCCCACAAAAGGGACTTGGAAGGCAGTTTCCCCCTCAGGCTGACAGGGACCTTGGGCAAACCAAAGTGTGTATCTTTTGACAGCATCCTTTGAACACCTTCCAGCTATTCTGTTGCCACTGCAAGGTCCTTTTCTGTTTACATAGCTCATGTTCTCTAGACCTTTTGCACAAAGCTGCTCAGTCTTGAGACCTTTGGTGCTTGAACACAGCTGAAGTTGGTATGATTTTTATACCAGTGACTGAGTGAAAATTAATGACAGCTAATAAGTCCCGCCAGATGATCTCACATTACTTCTGCTCTCAGGCACAGTGACATGGGAAGTTCTGATTTTGTTCCTGCAAAACCTTCGTGAGTAAAAGATGCATCTTCCTGCTGTTTGTCCTGTAGCAATGTGAACCTGCAGGGCATTGCAACAGAGACAGAGACAAAGATTGCAGATCTTTATCAAAGCATTTTTAAGCTCTGAAACTTCTCTTTACAGTTGACATTCATTGCAATACAAACTTTGATGGCTCCATTATCTTTTGGACTAGTATCACGTGTTTTTTTATCTTTTTCAAAGTCAAAGCACAATACGGGTTTAAAACTAGCACAATTGCCCCCTTCAACTGCTTTTGATTCTTATTTCTTTTTGGTTTATTCTCTTCATTTTATAGAGCTTTCACTTAATCTTCAAAGGCTTTATCAATATCTCAGTCATCTGTGGCTGCTTATTCCTTGTTTGGAGACATAGATCAAGCCTATTTAATTTGAACTCAGTGGTACAATGGCAGCATGAGGCCTAAGGAAAGTTAGCAGACTGCGGGTAATGAGAGGCAGAGAGAGCAATGACTCTCTGTGACTTGCGCAGTGGTGTTAATCTGCCCTCACCCCTTCTCCTCATGATGCAGCTGATATGACTTGAGGTCTGTAGCTGAGCAACACACAGTCTTGTGTGGCGGGTGACTCCTTTAGGTGGTATGAGGAGCTTGTCTGCTCCTGCTCTCCTTCCTTAGAGCACAGAAGGAATCTCTCCTCCTGCTTCTTTCCTTAGTCCCAAACCTTTCTATCCCTGTCATTTCTCCCCACTGAAGCAGGACTCAGCCTCAGCCCTGCCCTCTTTCCCCTCTGTCCCTAGAAGCAGAGAGAGAGGGAGGGGAGGAAAATGGAGAGGATGTGATAATGGTGGAGACTGGTATCAGCTTGGGGAAAGAGGAACTTGATAGCATTGAATTGTACCCAAGAGCAATGAGGCAAAGAGAGATAGGAAAGGATGGAAGCAGGAACTGTTATTCCAAACCATTCCCTGAAGACAGCCTGATGGTCCTGTCTCCAGCCTCCCATGTTAAACTATAATTTTCCTATGCTTTCTTACAGAAACTTATATGAGACTTTACTGTTCTCCCTCTCCTATTCCTTGTTCAAATGAACAAAGTTACTTACATTCTGATATATTTGAAGAATTAGGACTGGAGTAAACAGTAGCAGCCCAGGGTCAAATCCCAGCATCTCTAGGCAAATTCATTATATGAATTATCTTCCTACCAGGGTAAGATTTTAGGCAGTCAAACAAGTGTGTGCTTGCTTCTGTACAGCTTACTAACCATTTGAATTATTTTTTTTTTCTCCTTGCACATGTGAAATTACATATATATCTCTCTATATATGGCGTGTGGCAGGAGGGCAGTGAAAGCCTCTTATGAATCCTAAAGCAGTGAATCTGAGCCTTGTTCTGTAATTGAGCATAAAGTGGCCCTGGAGATAAAACAGGTGGTCATCCAGCTGCATTTTGTGATACAGATGGAGAGCCAAGGGCTCTGGCATATGATGCTGTTTTTATTTCAGTGGGGTGGACAGAGAAACCTGTAGCTAATGCACAAAGGAGAGGACTTGTTCCATGATGGGTGTTGGGGACCTGATATCTGTCACTCATCTTGTTGCTACACCCAGGCTTGTGCTTTGTGTTGTTACAGAAGCTACAGCATGTGGACAGCTGTTGAACAGTTTGCTGTTAGACAAATAATTCTGTTTGAGATTGGAGGGCTCCAGCATTCATTCTTCAGTGGGTGTGTGATTTGCTAAGTATCAAAACAGTTCCAAAATTTTCAGTCTCTGAAAACATAGGACTGAGAATGCATGTTTGTACTATTTTGCATTTGTATATTAGACACCCTGCACTGCTGGTTGAGAAAGTGAAAGGTAAGAAAAGGTAAGAACACGACTACTCATTGTTGTGCTGGCAAGACAGATAAGTTAGCAAAAATCAAGGAGGATTGAATCTACCTGTCAACATAAAAACACTTTTTTTTTGTATTTTATGGCCTATAAAACTGCTGAAAACTAAGTGCTCTGTTCCTTTGAAGCTTTTGAGTGCCCTGTTTCCGTGACCAGGTGCACAGAAACTGTAAGACAATAACACAAGCATATCTCTCTTGCAATAAATTCTCTTGTTTGTTATCTCCTGACCAGCAATTGACTGAGATATGGGAAAGTGAAGGAAAATATTCAAACTATTTATACACCAGGAAAGGTGGTACCGTAGTATCTTCCTTCTTTTGCAAGATCTTGTTTCCTAACAGCAAGTTATGCCATCCAGGTGTAACTGCCTAGATGTGTTATCTTATAAGGAAAAACACTAGATCAAATAAGTATATAACAAGGCAAATTCTGTGTGGTGTAATTGGACAAATACAATACCACATTGGTCCCATTATGATCATATGGGAGAAAGGCAGGAGGACAGCTTTCTTGCAGGAGAAGCCCTTCACTCACTCTGCTGGTGCTTCTCCACAACATTTCACATGTCGATTTCCTTTGCTTGTTTCAGTGACCAAAGAAAGAACACTTCACTCTTGAGTGAAAAGCTAGAATGTGAAAACTAGCACAGAAATTGTTTCTTTTACTGTAGTTACTCTCTTTAATCCCAAATCATCAGCCTATACAGTTTTACACATAAACCACCAGGAGACCTTGAAAACAGCTTTCCATTTTCCATGTGCTTGTGTTCTGCAAGGTAGTCTTCTGTCTCAGTGTGGTGTAGATTCTGCATGTATCCCAAGCTGCTTGACAGCTCCTCTTTTGGAGAGACTGGATGATGTGTTAAAAGTGTCTCTGGCTAGCTAGAGTCGTCTACACTTGGGCCAAAGGATACTGTTCCCTTCCAGCAGAAAATTTCTCTTCCTATTGCATTACTGCCCAGAGTTAGGATAGACTCTCACTTCTCATCTCTCCCCAGGTAGTGAGCCAGCTTTGATCAAAGAAAACAAGCACTGAGAAGCGAGATAAATGAATTACATTGTAGATATCATTCTAGCTTCATTTTGTAGCTAATGAAGGAAAAGAATCCATTCTAGTGCGCACCTTAGCCAACAGGCTTTTAGGATCAGCTGACCTGTGCAGTAAGTGTTTGTATCTTTCTGCTCACTGTCCAGGATAACCAGTTCATTCACAGATGCTTAAGTTAAGAGAAACTAAGCTCATTCATTGCTCATAGCTGGAACATGGATTGTGCACAGGAGAATTCTAGTTTAGAAACAGGACTTCCAGCTTCTTACTGGTTCTTATGGACTTAAGGACAACTACCCCTAGAGACTCATTTGGTTTGTTACATGATACTTTCAGACTGAGCTGAAATATCTAAAGGTACTCTCCTTTTCAGAAGCATCTCTCTGTGAGGAGGACAGTGTGTTATTTCATTTTGTTCTAAGTGGTGTTCAGGTAGCACCTGAGGTATGGTATGAAGCAATTGTAATTCAGAAGTCCGGAGATCCACATCAGCTTGTATATATGGTCTTGACTGAGAAAATTAGTTCAAGTGTTACACCGGTGGTTTCTCTGGCCTTCTATCAATCATCTTTTTCACTTAGAATGATGAGAATTTACCACTCTTGCAACCTTGTCAGCAAAGGATTCAATAGGCAGCTAGGGATTCAATAAAGTGAGGCTTCTGAGCAGCTTCTCTCTCGTTTCCTCAGTTGCTTCTCCTTTGGTCCTCAAAATGAGGCAAGAATCACTTTCAGATACAAAGGTCTTTGAGGCATCACTAGCTTACTTTTTGGTTTGAACTTTGTTAATATTAGAAAGAAAATCAGCATCATTCTGGGGCAGAAGTGTGCATTGACTATTCCCAACGGAGTAGTTCTTGCAGACAGTTCTGTTTCCTACTTCACTGGCCTGGGTTATATGTGTTAGGCTGTGACAGTGTTTATCTTGCTACTGAGGTGCTTTGCCCCTATAGCTTGCACCTGTGGCATTGATACATCAGAAGTAAAATGAGCTGCAGGTGGATGACATCTGCAAATGTGTCCTCATGGCAAGGCCCAGTCAGTTCTCAAGCTACTAGGAGGAAATGCTGGTGCCCTACTGAGAGGAGGAGAGAGCACCAGCCTTGGAAGAAGAGCCGTCTTTTGGGCCCATGGTGCGATGATCCAATCTGGAGCTGTGAGTGCAGGAAGGCTTGGAGGCCTGGGAGGAATAGAGGGCTGTGACCAGGGTTGTCCCTGTCCTGGTGACATGCCGAGGCCAGGCTTCAAGGAAGAGAGTATCCAGCCTGACTCAGCCCCAGCCAAGACCAGCACTCGGCAGAATAGCGGGGCTGAGCTCATAGTGTGCTTGAGGAACTAACACGCGCTAAGGCGGGATTGCAGGATGTGAAGGTCCTGAGGATGGGGAAGTCCCCTCTTGCTGGGGACTCCTGCCCTTTCTTTGTCCCCTTCCTGTCCTGTTGAGAGGTGAGAGTCACCCTGTTCCCCTCTCTTCCCACAACAGCCTCACCCAGGCTACCACCAAAGATAGTTTTTGTGGAGTAGGCACCAGCAAGGACAGCTGAAGGGGATTCTGTCTCAGTGACACCCACATAGGTGCCAAGCAGTGATCAGCTATGGACATTGCCACCTGCCTGGGGACTGTTCTTTTCTCCTGTGGGGAGCCTGGGGCCTCTTTTGGCTCACTTGCCCCTTGATTTGGGCTGGAGTGGCCCAAGGCAGCAAGCAGGAGTAGAGCCAGGACAGCTGGTTCTGTGAGGCTCGCGTTGAAAGTAGTTGGGTCTAATCACAAAGGAGCAGTTGCTGAGACAAATGGTGCTGAGGGAAGGCGAAGGATGGAGTGAAGATGGATAGATGGGATGTGTGGAGTTGGCCCTTGCTGTCAGCAGCACTGTGCCTGGCTGCCTTGCTCTGTGTATACTGGAGGACTTGTTCTATGGCCAGTGTTTGCCGAATACACTTTAATGTGTTGTCCTATCTCTCTCTCAAAAAAACAGGAGAGAAAAGCATGAGACAAGATCAAGGGCAGAGTCCCCTCAGCTACACCAGCTACTCATTAAAAGTAGCTTAAGATCCTAACTCGGTCCTGACTTTACTCTGAACCTCATCAGTTTTCTAAAAATATTGCCCTCTGAAAATGTCTCCAGCAGATTGTGGTCTTGTTGCATAAAAGCAGTCCTTGGAAACATCAGATTAAATTGGCTTCCAAACCGTTTCTTCAGAAACTTTTAAATCCTTCTTCTTAATGCCCTTCTAATATTACTTTTCTGATCTTAATTCTCTTCTCTTTCAATGTTTTCTTCACCACATCCTTTCCCTTCTTGCCCCTGAATAAACTTGTTTTGCTAGCAGAACAGTCCGTGTCCAACGACTGTAACAGGTTATTCATCTTTAAGTTCATGGAATGGTACAAAAGAGCTGAAGAACAGAAGTGGGAAGCCATATTTCAGAAAGGGGAAAAACTTCATCCAGGGGCCTTACTCCATTCCTCTGATGGTTTCCAGAATTGGAATCCAGCTTAAGAACAGTTTTAAAAGAAAAGTTCCTTGAAGACAGGAGATGAATGTGACCAAACAAGGTGACTCTCTTTCTTTAGTAGCAGCA
The DNA here is from genome assembly GCA_032275445.1 of Crypturellus soui. NCBI lineage: Eukaryota > Metazoa > Chordata > Aves > Tinamiformes > Tinamidae > Crypturellus > Crypturellus soui. The sequence continues at coordinate 168,094 of JAUBNY010000286.1, forward strand.
ACGGTGGCAATCAATAGAAAATTGAACCCTTCCAAAACAAGAACCCTCCAGCTTTGACTTGCTGCCTTCCCTTCTAGCTGTGACAGTAAGAGCAGTGAATGGCAGAAGTAGAGACTTTATATGACACCCCCAGCAATTTAAGAAGGGCCTATGGACGTAGGACTCATGCTGTAAAGGCAGCTGTAGCTTTTAGGCAGTGATTTAGGCAGTACTTAGCACCTTTTCAAAGGCACCTAAACATGATCAGGGCAGTCATACACGGCACATGCAAATGGCATTCTTTAGTTATAAGTGCCATTGCCTTTCATTTTCATCTTCTTCCTTTCTGAAGAGAAAAAATATCCCTGGCTCACAGCAAGGAGGCTGCATGCAAAAGTTGGGTCTTAAACCACACTTTCTTAAAGCCAGAATGTTTCTTTGTAAGATTTAGATATTCTTCTGAAATCACTTAAAACTTAATCTCAGGAGCAGAATCAAAATCTTGGAATACTTACCTACATCATACACACGAGTTTGTGTTATAGTATAGCTTCAGAATGATAAAAATGATAGTAGTTGTAACTACTATATTTATAATATAGTATTGGTGCCTATGATGCCTATACTTGCATAGTCCTAAAACAAATGCTAACACTCTATTTTTAAAAGCTTTCTCAATAAATAGATATGTTCTTTTCTCCATTTAAAAATGAAGGGAAAAAAAGGAAGATATCAGGTTGGGCTTCTTGTTTGGCTATGTCATAGTTTATAGAGGCTCCTTAACTCATGCCCCACTCTCACCTTTCTTAAACGTCATTAGTGCCATCTCGTGGCGAAATGTCATCACGGCTTGCTAATCGCACAGCGATTCGGGAAGATTAAAGGGGGGACAACCTATTTCCCTCGCCTCCAGCTGTCAGTGTTGGTTTCTGGTGGGAACCATGAGTTTATGGCTAAACTTTCTCCTTGCAATTCCATTTTCCCCTTAATTTGGCACCCGCTGAAGCCTTTTGCAAGAAATCCAACCTTGAAATCTTTTTTTCTTTTTTTTTTCTTTTAAATTCTTTCTATTTTCTTCTCTGAGAACAAGTTCTGCTTCTTGGAGGATGCTCCTTTAATCTATTGCCTGATTGTTCTGCCTTTGTTTTGCTCCTTTCAAATATTTCTTGACAAGGCAGCTCTGTGTTGCCCATATAGGGAATTTATGTAGTATCTATCTGTACTGTCTGTAAAAGTTTTGTGCTGCAGCTGCCAATCCATTTGTTCCATCCTTGGCTAGGTCAGGCAGTTCAACACAGGCTTGGCACATTTCTGGTGAGTCGGGAGATATTAAAACTCTCCAGGGGTGGAGACTGTAAGAGCCTTACAGCATACAACTGTGATGATGCTTTAATTAGGAGCAGGATAGAAAGTAATGGACATGAGAGGGATCATTCAAGGGAGAGGCAGCCCAGGGAATTTATATTTCACTGATTGCTGTTAGAACTATACCTGCAAAGTCTACTCTAAACCCAGTCTAGACAACAAAAATACTCCTTTTGGAATTTTCTGAGCTTCTCCTCAATCATGCTCCAAAACATCAGCAACATTGCCATTTCTGGTTTCTAAAGTGTGGTAAAAGCTTATAGCTGTATAAGACAAAAAAAAATGTCATGGTAGAGTTTGCATTTCTAAGGAACTTCTGCTAGGAGAAAGCTCTTTATTTTCCTTGTTTCTCTAGAAGGCAAAGTCTAGCACTTCCATGTCAGTCTAGGGAGATCCCTGACCTGCTCAAGAAGCACGGGGGGTCCCCGCATCTGGGCCTTTTGTGGAAAGGTTTTGTGGAGAGACGTGCAGCTCCCTTTCTGTAACAGCCCCATCACCTTGAGGGGAATGCAGGAGAACCCAAGGGGCCTTGCGGACCTGGGCCCCTTCCAGAGGAACATCATTGCCCAAAACTCCAGAGGCACTGCCTTATGTCTGGTCAGAATTCCTCCTGGTGTTGGCCTCCATCCCATTTTCTGTAGTTTTTTCCTGAGCAAGGTATCAAAGTCACATTTCAGTAGATGACAACCCCAGTACAGTTGTCTATTGTATAATAAAAATCTTTACAGCTTGGGCAAGACTTATCCAAGCAGGGAACAAAGAAGAGGAATCCAGTTTGTTCAGAATAATTCAGTTAGTTACAAAATAAACTTTGGAAAAGAATAATTCAAATCATCTATAAGAGGAAATGCTGCCAAAAAAATCAGTCTTTGGCGAGACATCAATTTCTGCAAAACTGACATTGAAAAAATAGTATTTCCTTACTCCTCCTGCTTTTATATTTTGGTTGAGACAAGACGAAATCTGTTTAGACACTTTACTCTTGCTAATTAATTGTAAAATGGCTTTGTAAAATTTATTTTATTGAATTCATTGCAAAAATACATTTTCTTTTACATTGAAAAATTCATTGTAAAATTGGGAAGGCATTCAAAGCCTATAGTGGATGATGCCAGTATAATTTACAGCATATACAGTAATGGATCTGATTGTATTTCTCTGGAAAGGGAATTTTGGCCTTCAGCGGTGTGAATGTGTGTATTTGTGTACTTGTGTATTTGTGTCTAAGGGACTACATTCTAGTAGTATTCTACATTCACATAACGGCTGTCCATGGTGATGGACATGTTCCATCCAAGAGCACAAGAGAACAGACAAAATGATAGCAGAGATTAGTGAGGGGATCTCTGGAAACTTTTCATTTGATTTTTAGATAATAACAATGGATCTTCTTTTTACAATTTGTGAAATACACAGTTCACTATTTCTGAGGGGCATTTAACATGGTGGATCTCAAGTGTTTTTTTTTTTTCTATTGCTCTATGAGTATAAGCAGGAATTGTCAAATAAAAAAGAATGAATTCTGAAGCAGTATTTTTCTTAGCTCTGCCTGTGCTGTCTTCAAAGAAAACTTTTATCCTACACAGCATATATTTAGGGAATTCTGGGCCTTTTTTCATCATGAACTAACCAGACAGGGACTCTCTCCATCCTTTTGCCAAAAATAAAAATTTTACTTAGGTCTTCCCTACATACTGTTTCATATATTAGGTCTTACTAAGTCATTGACATTGAATGGAGTAAAGTATTAGCAGTGATGACTTCACCGTTACATGCATGACTAAGCAAAAATGTCTTCAGCGATATATTGTTCATTTAAGAGATCCAGCTTTGTCAGTCACAATGACCAGCTTCTCCATCCAGGTATGGCTTTAAGGGGACATTTGTGCTATGCTTTCTTGTGTTTGGTACAGCAGGATTTTTCTCGAAATGTCTTTACAGTTGGAACACTTAGCAGGCTTATAACTGTAAACACTTCAGAGATTTGATTGTAAAGAAAAGGAAAAAAATGTCACCAATCACCTTGTTTTTCTTCAAGTTATAAAAGTTTCAAGTTTGAATGATGCACTTTGGATTGCTTCATATTGCTTTTATGTAAGATTTTGGATTAATTAAGGATATGGTACTCATATGATACATGATATGTTCTCACCTCATGAGGGTGTTCTTAGCCACAGCTGGATTTTCCAAAAATATTTGCTGCAAAAACATAAAGTACAGAATGGTAGATCAAGTTCTTCAGTCCTTCTCATGTAAGGGTTCAAACTAACTGATCATTATGGCTTGTGCCTCAGTTTTAGGTCTTAAAAAGACACAAATCATTTAGTAGTCACAGATGGTCTTTCAGCGAATCTATCCTTCTGTGCAAAAGAAAGCCTGTAGTTTGGGAGGAAATGGGAGGAAATGGGGCCATCCAAGGTGACTTCAAACCACTATGTTTCCTCTTTCCACAGCAGAAAAGATGCACTGGTAATACACTGAGCAATGAGCAGGTAAGAAACTTGTTGTTGTACCTTTCACTTATGCAGACTAAAGGGAGCATAAGGAAATCTCACAACAACCAAAGGCCACTGGTTGTGCTAGGAGTAAGGAGACTGTGCAATTACTGTAATCTAGTCTACACTTTTTATTTCTGGGCTATCATTTCTTCCCTAGATCCCTCTTTATTACCCCTAAAGCCCTTTAATTAGGTCTTGCATTGAAAGTAGCAGAAACTGGATAGAGAAGTCATTTATGTTGTTCTTCATCCAAACAACTCTTAGGAGAGTAATTTTCATCTTAAACAGGAAGCTCTTTGAACCAGGCTATTATTTTACCACAGCTGTATATAAGCCTATTATATGTACATCACCTTCTCCGCATTATTCAATACATTTCTAGCTGGAACTCTTCTGCCCTATTTTACCCAAAACCCATTAAATCAGCAGCTACCTTCCCAGTGGGTTTTGGTATCTTCACCTTAAATATATTAATGGATATATTATTTTAAAGCTACAAGTTCCTATAGACCTAATTACAAATTTCCAGATCAATTGTTCCTAATATGTAAATAGTAATGTTATTGCAAAATTTATTGCTCAGTGGAATATATATTAATAAGGATCTAAGAAGATAATTTCTCAGTAGGTTACCTATCTCCTAAGTAAATATTACTAGGAAAGAAAAAGGAAAATATTCTATTATCAATTCCTAGCACTTTGTTTTGTAAAACACAGAATAACATTTTCCTATCATGGAATAATTTTATTATCCCATTATAATTTTATTTTCTGTGTATTTGCGATTCAAGTCTAAATGTCACAGGTTATTGATGTTATGAAATGATACCAACAACTGAGTATAGGAACAGCTCTCCTGCTTTCAAGGTATGCAATCAGTTTGCACCAGCCGAGGATTTGGCCCATTATTTGTAAATTTTACCTCTGGAGGTCAGGGCTGGGTCCAGATATAACCGGTACAATTCACTCATCATACAGAGATGAATGTGCAGGGTGTGTTCCTTCAAGTAACTTGTAAAATGCACATGGTGATTTTGTTGTCTTTAACACATCTGCCAAATACCAACTGCAGAAACAAGAATCAACATGTTCACAACTTATATCTCAACTGCATTCAAGGATAAACAATGGCCTTTTCTTCATCCTCCACCAAAAGGCACAACTGAACTAAAATCACACTGTTGAGGCAGGCCCATTTCTAGTGAAACAGTGAATATTGATTCTAAGTTGCTCCTTTCTTTAAAATGCAGATGTTCTGGCTGTGAAAGTGTGCTAAATAACTCACGGAAGGTGTGTACCTTTACCCACATTAATCACTCAAATGCATTATGACTACACAGATGATGGAAGAAAATGACTCATCTGATGATGAGACTGGATAAAAGAAAGAAGGAAAAGAATCCCCAATTCTCACACCTCCTCCATCTGTACATAACAGAGAAACATCCAGGGAATAATACAAACACAGACCTGGAAAGAAAGCCATGTGGCAAAGCCCAGATCTGCTGTGGTGGGCAGTCATATCATGTGATCCTTCCAGAAAGTGCTGAAGTTAGCACTTTCTAAGTTATGCTTCCACATTGCTTTGCAGGTGCAATCCTCTCCCCATACAGGCTTTCTTTTGCTGGGCAACAGAGTTCCTGAGAACTCTAAAAAATGCTCCTGTGTTCAGTTCAGAACTTATTGATTGATTATTATTAGTCGAGGTGCTTTCCAGATCATCAAAACAGCAAATTATGGGTATGTGGAGAAAGCATTCTTAATATATTCCGGTAGTAAAATGGCCTCAAGAAGGTGACCACAGTCACCTAAACAAGACTAAAGAGAGAATCTTTGGTCCATTAAAGCTGCCAGAACTTTAAGATAAACAAAGATCTGAAAGTTTGAAGAAAAGAAAGAAAAAAAAAGAAAAAAAAAAAGAAATATGAAAAAAAAAAGAAAAAGACTGAGGAAACATGAGAAACCTGAGTTTTCTTCCATTTTTTTCTGGGTCAAGAAGCAGGCTGCTTTCAGTTGAAGTTCCAGCCCCACAAAAGGAGGCTG
>JAUBNY010000286.1:212037-224331 GCA_032275445.1 Crypturellus soui
TGTTTTCATTTCCGACAGTTTGCTTACAGAACTTTTTGTACTCCCTCACATTTGCTCATTAGCACAAACCACTTTTTTTTTCACGGATTACATTCCTGTTTATCACAATACCTTTCATTCTTCCATTCTGCACATTTTTTTCCTTCTTATGAAGGCCTAGGCTCTAATGCTGTCTATGATGCTTATGCCTTGCTGAAGCAGCATGAGGTAGGGACCAGATTTTCTATGGCTCACCAAAAAAAAATGAGGAAGAGTGAGACCCAACCTTAGCTAATACAGCAGTGTCCTTTGGAAAAATGGACAGGTTTCCTGTAAACATATCTGTAGAAGGCAAGGTTTTTAAAGAAGATTATGTGGACAGGGACAGTTTCTCTGTATGTCATCCTCTGGGGGAACTTCATGGAGTTCAGCTAGAGTCCAGCACCTAGTGAGCAGGAATGCCATGCAGCTAGGGGCTGACCTGCTGGAGGGCAGCTCTGCAGAGAAAGGCCTGTGAGTCCTGGTGGACAAGTCAAACAATGAGCCAGCAATGTGTCTTTGTGGACAAGAAGGCAAATGGCTTCTTGGATGCAGTTAGGAAGAGAATGGCCAGAAGGTTAAGGAATGTGATTTCTCCCCTTCTACCGAGCCCTGGTGAGGCCAGATGTAAAGCGCCGTGTCCAGTGTTGGGCTTCCCAGTACAACAGAGACATGGAGCTACTGGATAGAATCCAGCAAAGAGCTACAAAGATGATTAGGGGACTGGAGCATCTCTCGTGTGAGGAAAGGCTGGGAGAGCTAGGCCTGTTCAGCCTGGAGAAGACTGAAAATGGATCTTACCAGCACGTACAGATACCTCAAAAGATCGTGGCAAGAGGATGGGGTCAGGCTATTTTCAATGGTGACCAGTGACAGGACAAGAGGCAATGGGCGCAAACGGAAGCATAGAAAGTTCTGTCTGAATATGAGGAAAAACTTCTTAACTGTGAGGGTGACTGGGCACTGGCACAGGCGGTCCAGAGAGATTGTGGTGTCTCCTTCTTTGGAGATAACTCAAAACCTCCCTGGATGTGATCCTGTACAAAGTGCTCTAGGCAACTGAGTGGAGCAAGAGGACTGGGCTAGATGATCTCTGATGTCCATTCCAACCTCAACCATTCCATGATAATAGGCCTAATATACCTAACAAGCAAATGTCAGATATACCTAACATATACCTACCAGTATATCTAAAAAGTAAAATTAAGGAAGACAAATATTATTTGGATCATCATTCATGGAAAAATAACTCCAATATTTCCACATTATACAGTTTTATTATCTGTGACCATCTCTTTACTGAGTAATACTCAGTTTACATATTGCCCTTTGCCTGACCTTAGCCTCTATGGTGATTTTAGCTCTCTTCTATTTTAATTATATTTTGGTCTCCTTTACTTCCAAACTCTCTTCTATCATGTATCTATAGCTTAATGGCTATAGATGACTATGGCTATTTTTTGGCTATGACTATTTTTTAAAATAATTACAGTTGTTGCACAAGAAGTTCAAAGGAAGGGTTTTTGATCTTGAAAAAAAGTGAAAGAGAACACTTTTAAGAATAACTTAGAATATTTTTTTCCCCGTATGAAGAACAGTGCTTATTTTCCTCCAGCTACTTCGGAATATGCATTTACTATGGAAAACTAATTATGCCCAACACAACAGATAAATGATTAGAAAGTTCTTAGCATGCTGTAAATGTGACTTCTCTGACCTCATTTTCATTAATTTAAGGTCCTTGAGAGAAGTTAGAATAGTCTCTGCTCTGCATAAGGCAGATAGCATGGCCATAGCATACACATGTCCAAAATATAAGCTGCCATTTTTCCCAAGCACTGCACAATAGTTGCAAAACAGCCAAAGGAAACAAAATGTAAAAATCATAATAGAGAAATCTTGATGGAAACAGCTCTTTTTTGTTTATTTTTGATTTGTTTTTGTCTTTTTTTTTTCTGCTGCTTAACATCTCCTTAGTTTTTCCAACACTGAGGAAGAATGGCAACCTCATTAATTTGGTTTGGCAAAGCTCTACAATGACAAAGTCATTGTACTCTGACCCTCTGACAGAGTAACAGGCAGCAGAGTGCTCGCTGACCTCCCTCCTGGTCAACAAGGATATAGAGCACATCTTATCCTGTTTGCCTTGCTTAACAGCACTACAGTCTTAGATTTTGAATTTCAGGACAAGCTTTTGATTTCTCTAGACTCAATGCCCTATCAAAAATTACGAAGGAGCACTTCCATGCTGGTGTTGTAATTATTCTGCTGTAGGGGTGTGGAATATGGAATGTGTAAAGAAGGCAAATATATACTCTGGGAAAACAAAGCAAAAGCCTCTAGACACGTTGCTCCAGGTGAAAGTCTTTAATATTAGTCAAAGAACTGAAAACATCTTTGAAGAGCCAGTTGACTTCTTTAGGTATTTGCTCTAGACGTGCCCACATGGAAAAAACATATTGAACCAGAGAGTGTTAAAAGATAGCAAGAGTGATTGGGAAAGCTTCTTAAGAAAGCCCCAAAGGCAAGTCTGAGCAGCACCCTGACCAGTAAATGTAAATCTAATATGTATATGCAAAAATGGGAGCGTGACAGAAAACATAGCAAAGCTCTTTCCACAAAAAATACTGTGTTCTTTCACAGAAAACTCTCAATAGGATAAAGAAGGTAGGACCTACAGTAGCCCAGATTGCCAAAAAAAAAGAAACACTAGAAAAGCTGTTAGGAAAGGCACTTACTGCCTTTAGACATATATACCTGCATGACTGCTGTAACAGTGGAAGGCCCAAGGGGAAAGCCCATTCTGAGTTGGGAAGCTGCAAGCAGTCATCAGGCTTTGCACATATGCTGTTTCAGCAGAACAAAATACACTGCAAAGGATAAGGTAATCCATTTCACCTTCACCAGGGAGTGTAACCACTGCTGTATGTTTTGTGATTTCTTATGTACAAATTGTACATGCAAATTGTAGAACACGTACTTGGAATTTCTGTTATTCATCCCTGTAGCCTTTACAGATGGCAGATTTGTTTCTTTGTTGCTCATCAAGTCTATTATTCAGTAGAGAGTAATAGCTTTTTAAATTTGAATTATATTTGATATTGTGTATTATGATTGTCTAACAGACCATGAATGTTGCTTCAGACAGATTCTGTACTTTATTCACCTGCCATAATAAAAAGTTAAATATAGAAAATATATGAGAATGGCCTGTGTATATACTACGAGCTTTGTTACTGTGACCTGTGACGAATGCAAATTAAAAGTTCACTTTCAATCATTCTGTTAATTCTTTAGATGCTATTGGCTGGTTAAAATCCATTTCTGAAAACCCTAGGTTATAACAACAAAGCAGCAAATACTCTCTGACTCTGTTCCTCAGATATCTTCCTCGGCCAATGTCATCCTCCATTATCTACTTCATCCAACATTGATGCTCTGAATGTTTTCTTTAAAATGATGTTTTAGTAAAATGTGTTTACTCCTCAAGCTTCCTTCCCTGATCCATACTTGTGGAACCTCTGATAACACCTGATAAAGTAGGCAAAAAGCATTGGTATTACCTAGCTAAAGACATAGACATTCTGTGATAGATATTCAACAAGACTTTAGTCCCCAGTTGGGCAGAGCAAAATAAATCTCAGTACTACTTCTTTCTCTTCAAAATTAAGAGGAAAGTTTTCAGTTTGTTTTTGTATGAAACAAAGCCCATTTCAATTTTATATCTACAGTATAGATACTGTAATGAGTTGTTGCATTCATATTAAATATCCAGCAAGTACCCCAGTGTCCACTTTTCCCTCCATTCTTGGTGCAACTACTGTGTTAAATTACTTTCCATGTGCTTCTGATACATAGTGCCTCACAGGTGAGAACAGGAGAAATAGCTAGGAAGAGAATAAAATCTTAGTAATCCGATGTGCTTTCTTGTATCTCCTTTATAAGGAGAGACTACCTATCCTCAGCTGTAACTGTAGATACCTATTAATGATGGGCTGTGATTGCAACTGTTTGTTCACCCTTGGATCACTGAACTATGTCCTGATATTATTTTCTCCTCACATTTCGAGATTTATAGATTGAATGTGAAAATCACTTAACATGAGGCAACAGCAAGGCTCATAATACACATATTATTTTTTTTAAATATTACCTCTTACTAAATATCTTTGTAATGATTTTTTTTCTTACACTCTTTTGCATTCATTATTCATATGGTTCTAGATGCCTGTAAAGCCAACAGAACAACTCTGCAGCAGATTTGTATCCCATTGTCTTGATATCGTAAGATACAGTAAATCTTTGAATATTTCAACTTTTCGTTAGATGTTACCTCAGTAAATAGAATTTGAGTAGCTAAAAATAAAGTACCAGTCTAATGCTCATCTACTCAGTCTTTAAGAGTGTGGTAAATTAAAAGACATGGAGTTGATGATTCCCTGGAGGTTTACAGTGGGAGTGTCCCAAATGGTACAATATATATCAACAGGAGCTGAAAAGACCTGTTTAAGTTCAGCTAGCAAGCTGGAATATTACCTGCCTCTTTGAAGTTTGTGGGGTAAGTGTTCTTATAAGTAAAATACAATCTCTAATTATTTATTGTGTTCTTTAATATGGAAAAAGCTATTATTTTAAGAACTTTATGGTAAGTATAAGAAAGATATGTACAAACACCAGGATATACAGTAATTTTAACTGATTTTATCAATATATTTTATGCTGTTTGTCTGTCAAATGTTTTAGGATGTACAAAATCTGAGTTTTTTTATATCATAGCTTTGAATTTCTTATCTCTTCTTGAAAATTTGGTGTCACATTAAAACAGTTCTTTTATCATTTTAACAATTCTTTTGGAAATAAAAAAAAAAAGTCCCGTCTCTAAGCTAAATCTCTGGAGAACACAGGAGAGGAAAAGTCTTGCAGTTCACTGTAAATGACTGTGATTTCACAGTCATTAATGCCAGACACTTCTCAGGTCACATAAGGGAACACATCTGTATCAAACTATGCTATTCCTCTGACTTTAACTGTTATTTTACAGACAAAACAACAGCATGCAGCATGCAGTTCATTTGGGTTTATATTCAAGAAAGTGAGTGAGTGCAGGATTCAGTGAATACCAACAGAGGAGTGCCACATTCATTTGCACATGCTGGACATTTAGGACAGGAAACAGGGAAAATAAGCAAAGAAGCTAGTAAGCAAAGAAACAAACAAAATAATAAATCTTCAATTCAGCAGCTAAGAAACTAGCTATATTCACAGATAAATATATTCTTATTATTCCTTCAAATTACAGGAAAGTAGTCCTCACATTTATATTTACTTGTACTAAAAAGTAGCAAGAAGCACACTAAGAATATATAAAACTGGCTACACTTTAATAAAAGACGCAGAGCTTGGTCCATAGCAGCTAAAGGAGAAATGAAATATGAAGTTTACGTTGTCTCAAACATCCTCTGAATATCACAGGGAATCTCATCTATCCATTGCTATTTTTTGAAGTATGGATGAAACTACCTATTTCCTAAAAGAAAATAGATAGAAATGGATAGAAATGGGTCAGAGGTTTTAAGACTTCTTACAATCACAGAATTTGTAGTCCTTCTTTGCTTCAGTATCACAGAAACAGCATTGAAATAACATTTTCTGGGCTATTAAGATTATTTCATACAGTAAATTATACATATCACCACTACACAGTCAAATTTTTGTTTACTCTAGCCAATACAGATTTTACAATGGGCTCGATCAGTGCAGCAAATGCAGAATTTTGCTTTGATATGTTCAAAGAACTGAAAATCCACCATGCCAAGCAGAACATTTTCTTTGCCCCTCTGAGCCTCATGTCAGCCCTGTCTATGGTCTATATGGGAGCAAGAGGTAACACTGAATCTCAGATGGAGAAGGTAAGCTACATAAAAGTATACAGGCTGTTTTTTTGCTGTTGTGTTTTTGATCCTGTTCACCTCAGCTGAAGCGACTTTCTCAACTTGAGAGTCTCATCTGTCAATGAATTCAAACTTACCTAGAAGAAGAATGAAATTCAGCCGTGAGGTTTGTATCTGGAATATGCAATATGCCATTGCCTTTCACCATGCAAGACAAGAATAGTCTTTGGTTTGCACTAGTAAAAAGAACTCTTGAAGAACATGTTTAAGGCAGGTCTCATACTGCAGCTAACATTCTCTCCCTGACCAATCCCTTCCAGGTTTAATAGACAACTTGTAATATACAGTGAAACTTTGAGAAAATAAGAAAACATTCTGTTATAAACAGAATACAGTGTGGATATAATGCATCCTGGAACCTGGAAAGCAGGGATCTAAGCAGAGCATCATATTCTTAAATTTTTGGCGGCATATGAGGTAGAACAGATTTAAAGTTCACACACAATTTCTTAGTTAATCTGTCGGTTAATCAGACCTGGTTATGCTGAGACAATATTTTCAATTCAAACATCATTAATTCTCACATTCTACTGTTTCTTTCAATGGTAGGTTCTTCATTTTGACGAAATTGCAGGACTTGGAGGAACTATTCCCAGCAAAGTACAGAAATCAAAGGTACATTTATTTCTCTTTCCTTTTTTATTATTTCATTTCATTTGAAATAAAAGTTGTTTTGACTGTGCTTTAGGTTGGGCTGACCCTTTCCCACACTTCTGCTAATGTTCTCAGTTAAAGGAATGTAAGAAGAAAACTCAAATTTGTTCAAAAAACAGAGAAAGAAGGTAGGTTGCACAGGCTGCACCAGAATAAATGGTAAGATAGTGACAGATGCTTTGGGCACATGGACACCTCCCTGGGTAAAAGTACACTTGCACATCTGTTAGTGATGCTAGGGGACAGCAAGTGAAAGGGACTTCAGAGGAAGGGCCAGATTGCAGCTGAGACTCCAAATTGGGACAGGAAGATGCTGTAAAGAAAAGTCCCCAGAAAAGTCAGTGACTGGACAGTAACTGCACTTATGAAAAAGCCACAGAGTTTTTCCCAAGATCCACTTCCCACTGGTAAAGGAAGAGCACCATAAAGGGTCCCTATTTCTTGGTAACACATGACAAGAGTATGTGCATGCTGTACTCTGCATTCATCTACTCTCTCTATGAGGACAGAACTACACACTCTCACACATTCCCACCTGCCTGGGATCCTCAAATGTGAAGTGGGACTTGCACACAAAAAAAGGCCTTTTTTTTAAGAAAAATTAAAACTAAAGTAAAGGTAACATCAGCTAGAGGTTATAATGGCTGATAGTGATCTAGAAAATAGCAGTTCAACACAACTCTCCTCAAAAAATGCGGTCTCAGTTTGTGATTAGAGGTGTGACTTTTCCTCAGGTACTCTTAGCCTGCCTCACATAGAATACTATTCTTGGGGCATTAAACAGTTGATTGAGCTTCCATCATTTTATGGAAAGATTCTTGATTCTCCTAGTGTCTAAGCACTATTCTCATATCTGCAACATTCAAGCATTCAAGAAAATGCAAACAGAAGCAAAAGAGTAGAGACTCTATCTAGAAGCACTCACTAGTTTCAATCACTTAGACCTGATTTTTTCTTCAGTCAAAACCTTGCTCCTGTGCCATATAGCTTTTGTTTCATTACTGAGGCTTTCTGCTGGCTATCACCTAGAAAGTGTCACCACATACCATGAGTTATATATACCTATTAGTCAGTTAAATGGATCATCTGCTCCATGGAGCTTTTATACTATAGTATATACTATTTTGCAAATAACTAAGCAGTGTTCTTTTCCTACTTTGTTTCTTCCTTAAAAGTAGATCTCTTCCTAGTAAAATAAGCTAACACAGGGTACCTTCTTATCTTCTCATCAACAACTCAGTGTGGCAAGTCTGTGAACATCCAAATACTGTTTAAAGAACTTCTCTCTGATATCACTGCACCGGAAGCCAATTATTCGCTCCACATTGCCAACAGACTCTATGCTGAGAAGACATGTCCAATCCTACCGGTGAGTTGCACCATGATTTCTTGTTAAGTTGTAGTGATTTCTCACTAAGTTCAGTATAAACCAGTATTTCAAGAGCATTGCCTAAGCAAGAAATCCATTAACAAAATACCCTTCACTGAGGTAGTATTCCATGGTTTTTGGCAGAGCCCAGAAAACAGCCTGAATGGAAAGCAATCCCAGGCAAAATAATGGGCCTATTTAAAAAATGAGGGGGTTAATAAATGAAATTATTTGTGAATATAGTATTTCCCCCATCCCACAAAAGCCTTTTCATCATTTTATATATATATATATATATATATATGTATATATGTGTGCATATATATTTATATTCTTTTTATAGTCAATAATATTACTTCAACTCATCTCTTGACTTTAAAACTCACTTTCAAAAACAGCCTTTGAAAGACTCAAAATCTTTCACTTGACATTTTCACAACAAAATATACAAATATTCTAAATCAAAGCAACTTACCTTGAAGTTTATAAGGAAAAATATTTCAAAAAAAAAGAGTAGATGTAATGATAAGAAAACTCTTCAGTGGATCTGGAACAATGTTTTATGCTTTTGGATTGTACTTTATTCAAGAAAATATTTCAACATCTCTAACCTATACTATTAACTGGTCAAGTAACATAAATGTCAGATGTGAAAATGTAAGGAGTGAGAATATTTTTTGCTGCTCCAGCTTTACCAGTTTGCTTTAGTAAGTGAGCAACAGATAACAAGGTGAATGTGACATTACCATACAAATAAAGAGCTCTTTTATAGACATTTATTTCACCTTAATAATGTTTTAAAGACTGTCTGGTTTGACAGCTGCAATTGCTGTCTTTACAGATATATCTAAAATGTGTTAAGAAACTGTACAGAACCGGTCTGGAAATGATCGACTTCAAAAAATCATCAGATCAAGTCAGACAGCTTATTAATTCCTGGGTGGAAAATAAGACAAATGGTAAGGTCAGACAAGACTTTGTTACTATTGTCACTGTATGGAGCAACTTCAAGACAAACTAAAAATTAGAGAAGAAATTTATTCCTCTCATCTCCTTTAGAGGGTATTTCCCATGGAAATGGATATATTTTTTTGTACCTTTATGGCAGTAACACTGGGTTTCTGAATGTATTTGGCAAAGACAGAGATGACAGGATATGCACAGCACTCATTTTTGTGACTAGAGAGCTTAACTCATGCAGTTAGTCCCAGTTCTAAAACATCCGTGGAATCACTTTACATACGTGTGCTGGATGTATAGAAAAAGGCTTCTGGGACAGGAAGTACTGCACACACTAGGCTGCACACACCTTTCATTAGCTAGTGATAATTTGAGATAATTTATCACAAATTCAGGAGATTGTGATAATTTATTAGCACTTAAATGTGATGAAAAACATGAATGAAGTGTGGAAAAGTAGGATAGCTGGAGACAGCAGATCTGTTTCTATCTCCTATTCCTTCTTTCCTATATATTTTTTTTTTCCAGCAGCTAGCTTGAATCATAGTTCAAGCTGGATCTATTCTTTTCAATTGACCTGTCACCTTTCAAAATATTTGGCCAGATGCCGAGAATTAATCATTCTATGGTAAACTATTCTCAGGAGCCTGATTATCTATGTACAACCTCTTGAAGATCAGGAAGGCAAGTCAAGAAACAGCACGTTGATAGATCTCTTAGATGTGATAGTAAGGCAATGAAAACAATGCTCCATAGGACAAATAGACTCCCACCCCCAAAACCCTCCCCATACCCCTCATTGCAGGCATTTGCACATGCCAAAGGAGATGTAACTTACAGCATGCTACTCTGCTTCTTCTTTCTTAAAGGACATATCCAAGACTTCCTTGAACCAAGCTCTGTTGACCTCGATACTGCATTGCTTCTTGTAAGCGCTGTTAACTTCAAAGGGTTGTGGAAGAAAGCGTTTAGGGAAGACCACACCGAGGAAGTGCTCTTCAGAGTGACAGAGGTAGGGGGGGGATGGACACAGTTTCTGGGTAGGAGGCCAGGCTGTTGATGATCACAGCCAGCAGGCCAGGTGTTGCACATTCGTGTCATTGTGGTCATCACTTTGGACCCCAGGCTGTTTGGACCTTAGGCTGAGCCTAAGCCCAAGGAGTATCTGTAATAGCTGTCTATCCACAGCAGCAGGCGAGAGGGGAACATGGAGATGCGTGCCTTCTTCACAAGACCTTACCTGAAAATCAAGTCCAGACCCTTTCTAAGAGCTTGTGCATCACCTGGATAAAGAAAAATTTCTCCTTGGTCACACTTCTCACATTTCTGTCTTTTTTAGCAAGAAAGCAAACCTGTGCAAATGATGTGTCAGAACGGTACATTCAAAATGGCAGTGGTGGCTGCTGAGAAAATAAAAATCCTGGAGCTTCCTTATGCCGGCGAAGAGCTGAGCATGGTGATGCTGCTGCCTGAGGATGTCTCCAGATTGGAGCAGGTAACAGCCTTGAAGGGCCCTTTCCCTTTCATTTTCCCCTTCCTTTTCCTTTTCCCTTTCCCTTTTCTTTGAGTAGCCTTGATAAAAATGAACAATAGGAGGGATTTCATAACCCTACATCTCTCTACAGCTGGAGAACACAATCAGCTTTGAAAAACTAACTGAGTGGACCAGTCCTGACCTGATGGAAAAGAAGAGAGTGAAAGCATGCTTCCCCCGCATGAGGATTGAGGGAAAATATAATCTCACATCCGTCTTAATGTCTTTGGGCATGACTGACGTGTTTGGCCCTTTGGCCAATCTTTCCGGCATCTCTGAAGCAGAGAATCTGAAGATATCTAAGGTTTTCCATGGGGCATCCATGGAAGTCAGTGAGGCAGGTGTTGAGATCGCAGGCTCAACTGAGGATGTGGAAGACATCAAACAGTCTCATGTATCTGAGGAATTTAGGGTCAGCCACTCATTTCTCTTCTTGATCAAACACAATCCAACCAATGGCATCATCTTCTTTGGCAGATATTTTTCTCCTTAAAAAGACAGACAGATGGAAATAATGCTTTCCTCCCCACAGAAACAGACCCTCCTTCTTTTAGTATGGTAGCATAACCTCATCTCTTTCATTTGTTCTCCATGTTGAAAGCCTGATCTAAATAAATGCCCATTTGGGAAGCCTCCATAGTAAAGTCACATTCAATTCCATATTAGAATGAATGAAGCACTTAGGAATGATATTTCCTAAGTTTTTATGAACATATTACTCATTGCTCATTACATATTGCTCATTTTAAAATATAATCCTGAAAAAATCTGCATCTTGAGTTTGGTCTCTTTCTTTGTATGAGATTACCAAGAAATAGCCTAATGGAATCTTGATTTACTCCTGGGTATTTTTCAATACAATTCCAATGAGTATTGAAGAGTCCTGGCAGTTTCTGTGGTAAATATTTCAAGGAACAAACATTCCAGCAACTTTTTCTTTTCAGATGGTGCCTAAAAATCATATAACTTCCAAGGAATAAAAAATATCTCAAGGACAGAATACGTTGACAGCTACTCAATTAAGGATTTTCCATCCATATTCTTGAGAGAAGGAAAAGTGCAGTTATTATTAGCTACCTCCATAGAAGTCCATAGTGTAGTGTATAGGAGCAAATCTTAGGAATAAAAGACTTAGCATTGTAGATCTGGCATTCAAACTATTTGTAAATCATCAGGGTACTCATGATATAGACCCAGTTGCTTTTCAGTGTCAAAAAAAAAGTACAAAAACAAATACAGGGTTTTTTTTTCTTAAAAATAAAAGTAGTGATACGAACTACCAAGAGAAGTAAAATTTTGAGATTTATCATAGGTGATTTATATGCAAAATCTGTTAATCCAGTTCTACTAAATTTAAAAGTCAACATGCTCAAATAATGAGAAGAATTGAGAAGGATTTTACTGAAAATTAGCCTTTCTGTGATTATTGATCACATGGCAAGTCCTTAAAAGATAAAGATCTTCCTGGGTGACACATACCATTCTCTGAATGACCATGAAGAATGAAATAAAGAAATGGGTAAAAAATGAGGGAACCATATTGCTTACAGGCAAGAACAAAATTTCTTCTTTTTCATAAAAGAGAACAAGAAGCAGGAAAGAGTGCAAATTCAGCGATACTAAACAAAACCTGCAAACAAATACCTATATCTGGGTCTTGACCCACCCATGTCCAGGCCATCATAGAATGCCTAAGGTTGGAAGGGACCTCTAGAGGTCATCTAGTCCAATCTCCCTGCACACGCAGGGCCACCTAGAGCACCTGGCACAGGGCTGCATCCAAGCGGGTCTTGAAGATCTCCAGAGAA
>JAUBNY010000286.1:224431-266543 GCA_032275445.1 Crypturellus soui
TAGTTGCCTGGGTCCTCCTTCTTGCCTTTTTTGAAGACTGGCGTGACATTGGCCTTCTTCCAGTCCTCCGGCACCTCTCCCGTTCTCCAGGATCTTTCAAAGATGATGTAAGAAATGACCATGTAAGAAATTTAAAAGACCATGTAAGAAATTTAATGCAATTTAATGAAATTTACTGCACAGGAAAGGTGTTCACTATGTAGAAGGCAATGTGACCAACAAGTGGGATGTTGTATGGCTGCTGTAACCTCCATTGTCCCTAAAATGACATGGAGATTTGGGAGAAGCAGCTATTCCTGTGCCTCGGAGAGACAGGATGTTATGGTTAAGCTGTTCTCATCTCTCATCTGCTGAGCAAGATCAATATGTACAGGCACAGGACGTGGCAAGAATCGAGGTACAGTTTGAGTAGCTCTTGAAAGGCTCCTTATTGACACGGGTTATTTGACATTTTGCCAGTTTATTTTCTAGATAAATGGCCACATGTTTTTGCTAGTTTGCTTTGCAGCATCAGGCAGGAGACTTGACAGGTAGGATAGGACATGCAATAGAACATCTGAAGCTTTCTGCCTTCCAGACAGCTAACACATCTCCAGAAAGAATGAAAAGATCTCCAGTGGTTCCCCAGTATCACAGAACGGCTAAGGTTGGAAGCGACCTCTATAGATCATCTAGTCCAACGCCCCTGCTCAAGCAGAGACACCTAGAGCAGGGTTGCATCCAGGCAGGTTTTGAGGATTTCCAGAGAGAGGAAGAGACTCCACAGCCTCTCTGGGCAGCCTGTTCCAGTGCTCTGTCACCCTCACAGGAAGGTTCTTCCTCATATGGAGATGGAACTTCCTCCATTTCAACTTGAACCCATTACCCCTTGTCCTGTCACTGTCCACCATTGAGAAAAGTTTGGCCCCATCCTCTCTACATTCTCCCCTCAGGTATTGTACATGCGGATCATATCTCCTCTCAATCTTCTCTTCTCTAGGCAAAACAGGCTCAGTTCACTTCTTAGCCTTTCCTCATAAGACATGCTCCAGTCCCTTAATCATCTTCATCGCTCTGTGCTGGACTCTCTAGAAGCTCCACATCCTCTTGTACTGGGGAACCCAGAACTGCACACAATACTCCAGGCCTCACCAAAGCTGAGTGGAGGAGGAGGATCACCTCCCTTGACCTGGCAACACTCTTGCTCATGCAAGCCAGGATTCCACTGGTCTTCTTGGACAGGACAGCACATTGCTGACTCAGGGTTAACTTGTTGTCAACCAGGACTCCCAAATCCTTCTCCATGGAGATACTTTCCAGCAGGTCAACCCCTAGTCTGTCCTGGTATCTGGGGTTATTCCTCCCCAGGTGCAGGACCCTGAACTTGTCCTTGTTGAACCTGAGAAGGTTGCTCTCTGCCCAATTCTTCAACCTCTGTAGGTCCCTCTGAATGGTCGCAGAGCCCTCTGGAGATTCAGCCACTCCACCCAGCTTGGTGTCATCCGCAGACTTGCTCAGAGTGCACTCTATCCCCTTGTCCAAGTCATTGATGAACAAGGAGAACAGCACTGGGCCCACGAATGAACTGAATGCTCTGTAGGGAGACACCCTGCTAACTCATGTCCTGCATGACACAGCCCGAGCTGGGGACTAGCTGCCCCAGCACAATTAGCCAGCCAACATGCGGTGTGTATGCATCTGGCATAAGGGCCTGGTCATCCGTGCTGCTTCCTTCTGGCCCAGTGAAGTAAAACCACTCAGGGCCTTATCCTGCCTGCCACATGATCCCAGGGTCTTGAGGGATGTCCAAGGGACTCTGTCATACCTCACCTGTCACGATGACCTTCTAAGTGGCTGCCATGTGCCCAGTCCCATATGGCAGCTGCCACTGGTGAAATGTGCAAACACAGAGAGTAGGTGTGAGTCCATGCAGACATGAGACATCATAGGATCCACCTATAGGTTTCATTATCACTGGAAAAAGCCCCTCTGATCATGTTAACACTGAGCTACAAATGCCCTTCTATCAGTCTGTGAAAGATCAAACATTGCAGGCATCAGTTTCAGTCTCTTCAGGATGGTGCAGTGCTCCAGTATGAAGGAGCTTGATCAGACAACTCATTTGGTTTGCAATCAGGAAGGGCCACAATCCCAAGGAACAGCTGAGAGAAAAAAAATCATTGATAACTATAGAACCCAGGTGTGTGAAGGCAACCCCCAAAACAGTCACTGACAGTCACTGACAGTCACACTACACAGGAGGATTTCTCAGATTCTCTATGATTGACTTCTCCTGTCCCTCACAGAAAGGAAACTTCCTGAGGTACAAGTACACATGCAAAACAATTAACAATTAACACGTTCCTTTGTACTGGCAAAACAGTAGGTTCACAGATGACAACCAAATTCAGAGTTGTGCGTAGGCATTTGCTATTGGTGGATGGCTTTGGTCTATGGGCTGACCTGAACTTCATATTCTTTTGGAAAGGCTCAAGTGTCTAAGAGTCTGTTGATTTAGGGACAGTGCCACAATGAAGTGCCTGCCAGAGCAAAGTGCAACAGAGTCTTAGCTGACCTCTTTCCTGGGAAAAGGCATTGTCAAACAAGAATATGTGATAAAACACACCATTTTGTGTTTGTACTGCATTACAGAGTATGCTGGACAAGGCAATTGATTACTAGCTGTCCCATGCTTTTGAACTTCAGAAAGGTTTCCTTACTATCTTTAGACTTCATGATAGATCTGAAGTGGATTGTAAAAGGTTCTTTTATCTTATTATCTGACTGCAGAATTTCCCTGATCAAATTTTCCATTTACTCTAGGACTGAATGTTACTTATGCAACTTGCTTTACATTTTCCATTTATTCAACTAATAAAAACAAAAGAAATGATAACAACAATAACCTGGGTCATATATTAACAGGATTCCGGACGAGAAGCTTCTTTATCCACTGACAAAATAAAAAATTCCCTTCATCAGTATACTTAACTCAATGAGTTTTGAAAACCTAAGAGCATTAATGCTTCAAATAGGTGTTATTATGAAGCAGCTATACTGATTGACTTGATTTTCTTTGTCAACATTAAATTGCAGAACTTATACGTTAATCCAAATGGGTGCTTCAGGTGGATGATGCACAAATGCTGCGGTGGCTTATACAAGTTAGAGTGTACGCTAGGCATGTTAGGCATGCTGGAGTTATTGCAAGTAAAAGTGCCTGTTTAGTCCTAAGATCCAGCCATCATTTTCTTAGATAACCACAGATAAACAAAGAACAGACAGTATGGGGCATGTCACAAAATTACACAAGATATATTTCAAGGAGCTCTGCAAGTCTGTTCTAAATACAGCTGAGAAACTGTACTATTACTTTCCCAGGTGAAGCAGATAAGGTAAGCATTTCTTTCAATTATGATTGAGGTTGTAAGTTGCAATTTTTTAAAATGATCTCATAATTCATAAGAAAAATGATGAAACATTATGTTTCTGATCTTCAAGATCAGTTGAGGAAACAAATAATGAAAGGATGACTTCTGAAGAAACCTCATATGACCTTCCTAGGTGTGTTTGCTATTTTTTTACCTTATCATATTCTGCCACGCATAAAGTATTTGTACGAGTCTAAGTTTGTATACTTCTAATTCTTCCACGGTAAAAAGCTGGTGTTAAAACAGCCTTTCTTTCCCATTTCTTCTATCCCTTTAATTTCTCATTTAGAATTAAAAGACAAAGTTGAATTTGTCTAAAGTCCATAAAGTCCAAAGAATGAAACTAAAGTTCAGCTGCAGAGTT
This sequence comes from Crypturellus soui, assembly GCA_032275445.1. Lineage (NCBI taxonomy): Eukaryota > Metazoa > Chordata > Aves > Tinamiformes > Tinamidae > Crypturellus > Crypturellus soui. Next base: position 228,206 of record JAUBNY010000286.1, read on the forward strand.
TACTGTCTGGATGAAGTTAAGGAATGTAGCATGTTAGCTTAGAAGTTCATGATTTTTTTTTAAGTGTTAATTACACTTAAACTGTCTTCCTTATGCTGGAATTACACATGCAAATCTACATTTTATAGTATCTGCTTATTTAACTTCAGAAGTTTGAGAGAAAGCACTCTTTGGAAAGTTGGAAACAACTACAATATCAAGATTAAATATAACTTAAGATGATGATCTGGAGATGTTGGATGATGCGTAAGCTGTTGATGCCACGGAGAATATTTTCATATCCTTAAGAATTGTAATTGCAATACTACAAATCCTGGTCATCCTAAAACAATCATAAAGGACTAGATTTAGTTAATATAAGTACTTAGGCAGAAAATGTCTTTCAAAACCTATGAAATTTCAAGTTTTATTACATATATTAATGTTTGTGTTTTCTTTATAGCCTAAAACAGTTAAAAAGTTTTGCTACAACTTAGAAAAATGTCAGGACTAGTCATATATTGTCCTGAGGAGCAAAAGTTAATTAAGCAATCATAAACCACTTATTAAGGAGAAATAAGTGCTCCAGATTACTGTAACAGGCTGCCCAGGGAAGTGAATCTCCTTTTTTGGAGATATTAAAAACCCACCTGGATGTGCCCTGTGCCACGTGCTCTAGGTGATCCTTTTTGAGCAGGGGAATTGGACTAGATGATCTCTAGAGGTCCCTTCCAACCTCAACCATTCTGTGAAATACATCTGCCACTGTGGGAAAAAAAAAAAAAAAAACAGAACTTTGATAATGGGCATATTTATTTTATAACAGAAGAAAATAGATATCCTATTGCTAAATCTTCTTCCATTAGATTTCTTTTTAAGCAAAATAATGGAGAAAATCCGGGCAGAAATGGAAAGTGGCTTTCTAAAACATGACAAAGTTTTCAAAACTCAGGGTCCACCTAGTATCCTTGCTATGAAACAGATATATCTGGCTTTTATTTATTAGGTGTGACGAGGGGGTCTAAATGTTTTTTATTAGTTTTCCAAAAGACAGGCAGCTGTTTTGTAGCTTAATGTAGGTTTCTTTTTAAAATCTTTTTTTGGGGCCAGCAAATGGTTCTGATCTATGTGCTGAAAATGTTGACTAGGGGCACTGTTTGGAAACTGTATCTGACAGCTTTTTAGGAAAAGATAAAAATATTTTGGGGTGAGAGTCCAGTAGCATTTTAAGATGACAAGTCTCTGCTCTGTATTAAAAAAAATAATAATTCCACACAGGAATAGTAATGTAGATGGCGTGGAGCTATACAGTTTATGAAGTAGATGAGAAAACTTTCTATCTCTGAAGAAGTTTAAATGAGAGGTAAAGTTTCAACAAAGTTTAATAACATCTATAACCCAGTATCTATAGCTGCATTGCTGCTCTGGGCCAGCAGTACCAGCTCTAAGGGGGTTCCTGCAGTACACGTGCCCCATGTAGGAAACAATACTGTAAAGAGCAGCAGGGAAGGGGTTACAAAGGGATGAGGGAAGCCATGACAGCAACAAAAATAGCCTGCTGCTTCTGAACTCTCTGAGACCCAGTAAAAGTTTACAGTAACAATGGAATGCAGGTGCTCTTAGCCTGAGCGAAGTCAGTGTGTCGAGATATTGTTAACTGTCCATTGCTACACTCCATTTTCTCTACTTACTGTGTTGCTTTGGATAATCAGTATTGCTAGATGTCTGTGGGATGAAATTGGGATTGGTACACATGATCACACTCTTTCCAATGATGTGCAAGATAAGTGTACTTTGTGGCATAATGAAGAAGGATATTATGCCCCTGTCTCTTGGATTAGGGTTGGAGCTAAAATATCTACTGTTGGGAAACAACTGAACTGTGTGGTTATTCCATATCTGACTTCCCCTAAAGACCTACAGTCTTCTACCCAAACCAAAATCATGCTTCAAGTAACAAGTCTTTGCAGGTAGTATGCTCTAGTGATAGTCGCCAGTGGAACAGCATTCAGAGGACATCTTGGACTGCAAAGGGAAGATGGTTTATTTCCCAAATATCTGAAATAATCACAGCATGTTGAATGAGGCTGAAAACTCTCTGCCTTTCTGTTTTCAGGCAGTTTTCTGAAACTGAAAATCAAACTGGTTTTGATTTTTTGAAAAATGCATCTTTTTTTCTCAGTGGTTCGTTTTTCTGGGTTTTTTTTGTTTGTTTGTTTGCTTTGTTTTTTGTTTGTTTGTTTGTTTGTTTGTCTTGCCTAGGGAACTAAGACTCTAGGGATTTTAAGACAACAGCAACCAGCTAATAACATGGGATCTGGCCAGCACTTGACACCTGCTGATCACACTAACAACATATCCTTGTGTTTATCTTGAAATGAAGCATCATGTTTTCAGATAAACATCCTTTTCTTAACAGTATAAATGTTATTTTACTTCTAAGGGCATTTTGCAAAAGACCACAATGACAATGAACCTCTCCATAGGTGTTATCTATGCAGCCTGCCATGTCTGATGTTTGATGCTTCACAAGGTGGAGCTCCCAATATTTGAAGGGACTTAAAACTGCCTGTGCTATCCCTATTTTCCTTTTCATGTCATCGTCAATAAATGGCATTTTAATCAATACCTTTCAGAGTCTGAGTGTCTTTCTTAGCTGGTTCCATAATAAACAGCTGCCTAAATGCATTACAAGGCCCTCTGACATGTAATAAATATACAGAAAATGCAACTGTTTATGGAAGTCCCAGAACTGAAAATAGCCGGCATCAGTGCCCTGATGGCACCAGTAGACCATGACCAGTCTCACCTGGGACACTCACCCATACCTTCAACCCACTGCATAGGGGCTCCATTTCAGTCATTACCTGATCTAGGTGTGTCTGTCTCCAGTCCTTTTCCACCCCTGTCTCTGGGATGGACCTCTGACACATGCTGTAGTGTTATCTCCAGCTCTGTCTCTGGGCTCCCTGGATGAACACTGGCCTGGTTCATCAGTGTCCATCTGAGTTTGTCAGGGGACCCCCGTTATCAGTACCTGACTCTCTCCACCACGTTCAAGACATTCAGTGATTCTGTTTCCTTGCTGAGGGTCTGTGCTGGGGTCCCCCCTGGCTCCTGGAACATCCTTTCCTATGAAGCATCCCTGCTACCACTCTTCCCTGAGAGCCAGAAGTTTGGTTGAGACAGAAGATTAACATGATGTATCTTGTGCCAGTGTTTTCTCACAAACTTCTCTGATCATCCTCTTTGGCCACAGTGGACAGAGACCACTCCAGGCGGGTGGAGGGGAAGAGAGGAGGTAAGTGCATTCCTGTTATGGCCCATGCAGTGTTAGTTCATTTCCAGGCAGAAAATATTAATGAATGGAATCTTCAGGGAAACAAACACGGATAATGGGTCATCCTTGTCCATAGGAAATTCCTGGGAGGATGTGTTAAGGTAAACTGTGTTCCGGGCAACCTTGCACTTAGCAGCGGGAGGTGAACTGGCAGCACAGAGGCATGGGCTGTGCTAGACAGTTTGTCACAAGCATACTGCTCTGTGAGGAAAGGACCCTGCTAACTCACCTCCTGCATGGCACAGCCCAAGGACTATCTGCAACAGCACCAGTGACTGCCTGCGCTGAAGCATATGTCCATCTGGTATCTGGATATCTGCGCTGCCTCCTCATGATCCAGTGAAGTAAGGCCACTCAGGGCCTTATCCTGCCTGCCAGCTGATCCCAGGGACTTGTGGGATATTTGAAGATCTCTGTCATACCTCAGGGGGTGCTGTGTGCCCTAGTCCAGGCCCCAAATGACAGCAGTCTCTGATGCTATGTGCTGCATGTTAAGAAAGCACAGTGAGTAGGTGCGAGACCACGTAGGTGTGAGACACGTGACCAAGGTCTTTGCAGGTAACCTCCTTAAGGTTCACAGAACAATTAAGGTTGAAAGGGAGGGACCTCCGAAAGTCACCTAGGCATATCCACTGCCTAAGGCAAGGCTGTCCAGGGCCTTGTCCAGCAGCCTGAATAATCCCAAGAATGGAAATTTTAAAGTCTATATGAGTCAAGTGCTTTCCCACCTTCTCTGTGAATAACGTTTTCTGTATATCTACTAAGATTTTCCAATGCTGCAACCTTTAAGTGTGCAACTTGTCCTTTTCATCTGCACTTCCAAGACAAATCTGCTTTTACCTATCCCCTCACTTCTCCAGTTAGAGAATTGAAGACAGCAGTGAGATCTCCTTTCATCCACCTCTTCTCCTGTGTGAGCAAATGCAGTTCTCTAAGCCTCTTCTCACATGCCATGTCTTCCAGACTTTGTGCTGCCTCCGTGGTTGGCCTTCCACTGTACTAGGTCACCAGGATCTCCCTTGTGCTGGGGGCCTAAAACTAGACACAATATTCCAGATGACATCTCACAAGTGCTGCTTAGAAAGGCATAATAACTTACCTCACTCAGCTATCTATATTTTATTGTTGCAATCCAGCATGTAGTTAACCCTATTGCCACAAGGATACTCTGCTGGCTTGTATTCAGCCTGTCATCCACCAAGACCTGTTCTGCAAAGCTGCTTCTTAGTTAGTAGATTCCATTTCTAAAACATTGCAAATAAATATTTCATTACAGGTGCAATCTTTATTGTCTTATTCTGGCAAAATTTCCTGACTTTTTCTCTTGGCCTGTTCCTCCAGTTTGTTGCAATCACATTGATCAGCATCTTAACCTGCAGCATGTTGACCTGTGCTCCTGCTTTGCACCATATGTGAACTTGCTGGGAGTGTACCATTGCCTAGGTCATTAGCAAAGACACTGAAGAGTAGAAGGCCTGCTATCAATCCCAGACATAGTGTTAGTAACTGGATTCCAGTGGATTTTTTACCACTGATGACAACCTTTAAGTCCTGAAGTACAGTTAATTTTCCACCCCATTTATTGTCTGTTTATGCAGTTCATACCTTCCCAGTACAGTCACAAGGATATGCTGGGACAGCATGCTGAAGGCCTGACTAAAATAGGTTGTGGGGTATCTTCTGCTGTCCACTTCTTTATTGAACTGGTCATATGGTTGTAGAATATAATGATATTTGTCAGGCGTGATTCACCCTTGGTAAATCCATACTGGCTATTCCAAAACACTTTTTATTCCTTAATGAGCCTGATAATGCTTCCAGAAAGCTCTACTTCCCAGTGACTGAGATGGCCTGTGGTTCCTTGGATTCTTCTCTTTTTTTTTCTACTCTCCTCCTCCATATCCTCTAAAAAAGAATCCCTTCTTCAAGTCATCAGGAACCTTTCCAATAACAATGACTTTTTCTTAGTCTTAATTTTGCTGTTTTACCTTAAGAAGTTCTTAGTGTCTTTCACATTGCTGACTAGCTTTCTCTCCAATTGAGCTTTTGATTTCCAAATTTCATAGAATCATGGAATCATTATGGTTGAAAAAGACCTTCAAGATCCTCAAGTCCCAGTGTAAACCCTAACATCCTGTCTGTTAAACCACGTCCCTAAGCGCCTTATTTACAGGTTTTTTGAACATTGCCAGGGACAGTGACTCCACCACTTCCCTGGGCAGCCTGTTCCAATGCTTGACTATTCTTTCCATGTAGGAATTCTTCCTAATGTCTAACCTGAACCTGTCCTGGTGCAACTTGAGGCAACTTCCTCTTATTCTATCTGTAATTATTTTGGAGAAGAGATCGACCCCTGCCTCACTACATCCTTCTTTCAGTTAGTGTAGAGAGCAATAAGGTCTCCCCTGATTGTCCTCTTCTCCAGACTAAATAAACACAGCTCCCTCAGCCACTCCTCGTAAGGTCTGTGCTCCAGCCCCTTCACGAGCTCCATTGCCCTTCTTTGGACACGCTCCAGCATCTCCACATCCTTCTGTGAAGAGGGGCCCTAAACTGAACACAATATTCAAGATGTGGCCTCACCAGCGCTGTGTACAAGGGGTCCCTGGTCCTGCTGGCTACACTATTCCTGATACAAGTCAGGTTGCCACTGGCCTTCTTGGCCACCTGGGTACACTGCTGGCTCATGTTCACCCAGCTGTCAACCTCTGTCCCTTCATGCATGGGAAGAGCTACATCTGTCAACTAGATTACCTCACTTTCCACCTCCTACACAATATCCTCTTGCATTTAAGCTTAGTCAAAATGAAAGAACCTTCATAATCAGAGAAAGCCTGTGCATTATGCCAGAAGCAAGACACATGGCATACATAGGAGCCAATGAATGGCTCTGCATCTAGGTTAAGGCTAAAATTGATTCAGTCACAATGAGGAGGATCTACAGCTTCTGGGTTTAATATTCCCATCCAGCCTGCTGCTGGTCTAATTGAAAGTTATGTCATAAAGGCCATGTCAGAATACATTTGATCAATATCACTAAGAAAGGAATAAGAAATCATCCTCTGTAAAATGAAGACAGCGACTATGTCAGGTAAAAAAGAATGTAGGGCTTGATATGGTTTATCCCAGTGAGAATCAAGAGCAAAGATACCTCTGCCAGCCTGTGAAAGATCAAACATTGCAGGCATCAGTTTCAGTCTCTTCAGGATGGTGCAGTGCTCCAGTATGAAGGAGTTTGATCAGACAACTCATTTGGTTTGCAATCAGGAAGGGCCACAATCCCAAGGAACAGCTGAGAAAAAAAAAATCATTGATAACTACAGAACCCAGGTGTGTGAAGGCAACCCCCAAAACAGTCACTGACAGTCACTGACAGTCACACTGCACAGGAGGATTTCTCAGGTTCTCTATGATTGACTTCTCCTGTCCCTCACAGAAAGAAAACTTCCTGAGGTACAAGTACACATGCAAAACAATTAACAATTAACATGTTCCTTTGTACTGGCAAAACAGTAGGTTCACAGATGGCAACCAAATTCTGAGTTGTGTGTAGGCATTTGCTGTTGGTGGATGGCTTTGGTCTATGCGCTGACCTGAACTTCATATTCTTTTGGAAAGGCTCAAGTGCCTTTTTTTTTTAATTATTTTCAGGTGTCCAAGGCTCAGGTACGCAAGAATTTGTTAGTTTAGGAACAACTCCACAATGAAGTGCCTGTCAGAGCAAAGGGCAACAGAGTCTTAGCTGACCTCTTCCTTTGGAAAAGCATTGTCAAACAAGGATGTGTGACAGAACAGTTTGTACTTCTTTGCACAGCTGTGCTGGACAAGGCAATCCATTACCAATGGTCAAAGGCAGCTTTTGAACAGCAGGAGGGCTTCTTTAATATATAATATAATAAAGCAGACTACATTAGACCAGTTGTATACTGATGGCTCTACACTGACGGATGTTGTGATTAAGTTCTTCATTTGTTCAATAAAGTAATTTTGTTACTTTTGCAACTGGCCTCACAGTATCCATCATTTTGAACATAGGTATCCAAAATCAAAACAGTCCTCTGAATGAGAGGACAGCACTTTTTTTTTTTCTCATCCACTAGCAAAACATAACTTCTCACTCTTCATGTCCTTGAATATGTCCAAGAAGCAAGAACATATGTCATTTGACAGTGATCATCTTGTCACACTCTAACACTGCAAGTATAAAAATAATTCCAGACATATTTCCTCCAATCTGTGAATTTGATTTTTACATAGTGCCATGGTTCTGAATCTGGATAACAGTTTTATTTGCATTTGTTCTGCAGAGTTTTGTTTCATGGGACAGACAAAAGGCATATTTTATCTTCAAGAAATGGTTGGTGGTTCAAAACAAAATGAAAATCAGAAGTGTGATGATATGACAAAGTGTTCACTGGGAAAACTGCAGATGCTGGATATATTTATGGATACTAAAATAGAGGCCATTGGTGATAGGACTATGACTCAAATCTGGACACTTTGTGATTAATATATGATAAAGTAAATCAAGGAAATAGGAATCATCTAGGAAAGGGATTCAGATTATACTTGGAAAGTCAATTTCATTGAGCTCAGTGTATGGATCAGGTCTTATATGCACCAATAGAAAACCAATGTGGGAGAAGTATTAATGAATATTCTGATCACACAATATTAATGAATATTCTGTGAACAATCTACTCTGTTCTGAGCAGATAAAGATATGATAAAGACAAAGGGATGAAGAATGAAGATGCTTCTGAATGGTGTAGGGACCCTGTAGTCAAAGGATACAGAGAAAGAAGAGACACTGAACACCACCTTTGTTTCAGTCTTTACTGGAAGACTAGTCTTTAGGAATCCCAGGCCCTGGGGACCAGGGAGAAAGTCTGAGGAAAGTAAAAATTTCTCTTGGCTAAGGAGGATAGTGTTAGGGATTACTTAAGCAAATTGGACATACACAAATCCATTTGGCCCCGATGGAATGCACCCACAAGGGCTGAGGGAGCTTCCTCATGTCATTTCAAGGCCACTCTCAATGGTCTTTGAAGTCAGGTAGGGTGCCTGAGGACTGGGAGAAGACTAATGTCACTGCGTTTTCAAAAAGGTCAAGAAGGAGGATCCAGGGGACTACAGAGCACAAAGTTTTACTTTGATTCTTGGAAAGGTGATGGAGTAGATCCTCCTGGATGCCAGCTCCAAGCATGTGAAAGACAAGAATGTGATCAGGAGCAGTCAGTATGGATTCACCAAGGAGAAAACATGCTTAACCAACCTGATTACATTCTCTGATGGAATGACTGGCTGGTTACATGAGGGGACAACCGGTCATGTTTTCTACGTTGACCTCACTAGGGCTTCTGACACTGTCGCCCATAACCCCCCCATAGGCAAGCTGATAAAAGTATGGGCTAGTGGACTAGATAGTGAGGTGGAATGAAAACCAGCTGGATAGTAGAGCTCAGAGGCTGTGATCACTGATGCAGAGTCTAGTTGGAGCTCCACAGGTTCTTTCTGATTTTATCCATTCTGTGATGCTGTGATTCTGTGATTCGTGTAGAATAAAGATCTGAGAAAAAAAAATTCACTTCCACCTACACTACGATCTTCATTAAGGCTTCATTAAGCCTTCATTAAGACTTTAGGCTTCCTGGGCTACAATAAATCTGCAGGGAGAACACAGGTTTCTATGTCACACATTGGCAAAAAAGGAAGCGAACTGAGGCAAAGGAAATCACACTGTCTGGCCTTCCACCAGTGGTCAAGTACCTTGCCTATTCTCCTTCACAGAGATCACAGTTTTTTCCACATATGTTCTGAATATTTGTGTTGCACTGACTTTGATTTTTTTTCTGTTTTAAAACACACAGTGCTTTACAGAGGTCAGACTGGTTTCTTTATTGTTTGCATGTTCTGTTATTTCAAAAGAGAACAATCGCTTTTATAACTGAAATATATTTGTTATTGTACATTATGATTGTCCCACAGACCATGAACATCCCTTCAGCTGTGTTTCCCAGTTCCTCCATCATCTGTTGGACTGTTCAGCTATGCAATGGAACAGCTTTGAGAAACGCTGTATGCATATATACAAATACAAAAACATATTTACTGTTGAGTTTTATTTTGCTTTCTTTGAGCTCAGTGCTGTTTTTACTTCTTGAGAATGAAATAGTTTGCTATAAAATTCTTCATGCTCATCAGAAGCTCTTTTCTAAAGATTTTAGCTCTCCAGAGATAAAAAATTCATTTTTTGAGTCTTACCTCTATTGATTTTCTCACATATTTTCCCATTTTCTTTTAGTAGAATAAAAGTCCAAGTCCTGTTCTCACTGGTCTTCTGTCTAACATAGTCCAACTCCATTTTGCTTGTTCAGGAAGGAACTTTTGAAAGAAGGATGCTGTTCTATTTCATAACAATAAATAAATTGATAATTGCTAATGGTATTCTTGATTTCTAAGATTTTCACTTTTTTTTGTTGTTTTTATTAATATCCCAGTATCTGGGTGCAAAAGAACATGAGTAGTAATTTTCAGTCTAACTCCAATCCAGCCCTGGTGTGCTAGTGGAAAACATTCTGTTACACAGAACAAAATCATTATATTTGCTCTCACTTCAATCAAAAATGGAACTATAGAAACTGAAGTCTGGCTTAATCCCATTAAATATTTTTTATGGTGTCAAAGGTCAAACTCCTGAAGGGCAGCTGTGGGTGGGACATAGTTCAGACCATATAAATTCCTCAGAGCTCAGGCAGTCGATCTACACACAGCTGGAAGGCTGTACAGCATCTGGTGCTGAAGCTCAAAGGTAAGCATCTCTAGGAAAACTTACCTTCTCATTGTATTATTTCTTGCTTATACCTAAACTTAAGTTAATAAGTACTTATTGTGTTATCATTGGTATCTTTAATATTTAAGTGATATTTTCTACAAAAACTTCTTACCTCCTATGCTACTTTACTGTGTGTTAAGCCTGGGTATTTGTTTTCAGGAGACGTTTTTAAAGTTTATTGTTTGTGTTTAAGATATGATTTTATTTCAGAATAGCTTAGCCTTTCATTTGGTATCTTTTAACTCTGATTTTAGCAACAAAAGAATAGAAAATTTCTTGACTGGTCTCCTTTTCAGAAGAGTGCACAAAGAACATGACAGCAGCATTCAGTGACTGTGCTAGTTTTATTTGAGTATAATATATTTCTTGCATTCCCCCAAAATACTGCTGCTGAACACTATATAAAATAAAAGTTTATGTGAGTACATAGATGTATATTCTTCAGTAATTTTTGTAGCAGCTTCAGGGAGAAACAAATATAAAGCTTTTACTGGTATATGCTGTAAGAACACATTACATTAAAAGTACTATATTGTATTACACTTTGCTATTTTATCAATCCTGTATTTCTATTCTATCTGAACATTACTACCAAAATTGAACTTCTCAGAAAGCCCAGAGTGTATATATACATTTAAAAAAAGCAAGTTGTATCTGAGAGCACAGTTTCAAGCCTTTGAGATGTACTGACAGTTGGTGACAGCTGTGTAACGAGTAGATATTCTACTACATTTATTTTTCAGTCAATAAGAGTAGTCATCAAGCCTGTGCTTGCACTTATGTCTGTGCAAAAATAGAGCAAGTCTACTGGTATTTACACTGTTGTTCCAACATTTTGAGTATGTCAAGGGTAGTTCATATTTTCTTAATTTGACCAAAGGTCAAAGTATCAAGGAATTCTTATTTTCACTGAATGAAAATAAGTACAGGTAATTGTATCAGAAATTACATGTAGATTTGAGATCTCTGAAGAACTTTACTGCAAAAAAAGGAACAATACAAGATCAAAAAGAAATAGATTTACGGATACAGAGTTAATAGCATGCATGGAAGGTAGGTATAGCAATAGGCGTTAATTCTGCCTGTTTATTGCTTGAGGTAGTAGCTCACCTCAGAATTTCCTGCCTTGAATTAAGTTTGGACATCCTTCCATTATTACATTGTCATTGTACTTCTGTTGTTTGCTCTAGGAACACCAGTTTCACAATGGGCTCCATTGACACAGCAACCACGGAATTTTGTTTTGATATGTACAAAGAGCTGAGAGTCCACCATGGCAGTGAGAACATTATATTCGGTCCCCTGACTGTCTTTTCAGCCCTGTATGTCATCTACATGGGTGCAAAGGGCAACACTAAGGCTCAAATGGAGAAGGTAAAGCTACAGTTAAGCCATAGTAGAGCCATAGCACTTAATTATTCAGTAAGGTCCCTTGGAACTTACATAATTAAAAAATCTGGATCCAAAGTTATCTAAAATTGGAACAACTTCAAATTCCCAGCTCAGAGTGTTAAACAAATGCACCAGTCAGCAATCTTGAAAATAATTTTATTTTGAAATGTCACAATGTTAGCAGCAGGATTCACATGTGAACAAAACTTTGTTTAGAGTAAGAATACTAGATAAAGTATTAAAGGAAAGAGCCATAACATACTTCCAGTCTGCAAGATGTATCACATGAGTTTCCTACAGTTCCCATATCCCTCATGCAAATTAGCTAGCTTGTTAGCTAAAAAAGTTAATACTACTGACAACATACCTGCAGCTGATTTGTAGATGTTCACTGGAAAAGACATAATCTAAGCTGAGAAAAATATCCACAGATAGTACAGATGAGTTCCAGTTTTTTAGTCATTTTTATTTTCAGTCAATCAATAACATTTGTCAATCATCTCAGCTGCATTTTTTTTTCTTTTATCTGTTATTTCTACTATTGGTATTTTCAATTGCAGGCTATTCACCTTGATAAAATCACTGGATTTGGAGAGTCCATGGAATCTCAGGTAGAGAAATAATTTCATCTCCTTGTCTATGTCACTTTTTTACCTGGGAGAAAAATCTAGCAGATAAAGCAGTCTCCTAGCAGTTCCAGACCCTGGAAGCTGGGTTCCCTAATAAGAAGCTAATGCTTTGCATCCACTGGGAATTTTTATTCGTAAGAATAGAGAAAGAAGGGAGATAAAAGAGAATTTGGATAAATCACAAGACGAAACCCAGTATTGAAATATTGGGCAAATAAATAGGAAAAAAATATTGTAATTTGTATGATTATTCAAGATAGCTGGAAAATGTTGATTAAAAGAAACTGTTTAGAAAAGGAGGAAAGCCTATTTGATCTGCTGGAGCTAGGCTACTGCAGTTTATAGTCAAGAGTCCCTAGGAGCACAGGATTGCATATGTTGGGAAATAACTATATCAGTAAAGTTATAGCAACATCTAGGACAAACAGGAGTTATGTAGGCAAAAGTGTCTTAACTAGTTACTCTTCTCACAGAGTATGAAAAGTCTGTAAGTACTAAAACTAAAGTAACATAATCTATCTTTTTATTGATATTCATCACAATGACTCAGTGTGGCACATCTGCGAGCATCCAAACTTCACTTAGAGACATTCTCTCTGAAATCACCAAACCAAGTGACAATTATTCACTCAGTCTTGCCAACAGACTTTACATTGAAGAGACATATCCAGTCCTGCCGGTGAGTTGCTCTAAGATCTCATGTGAGTGAATTTCTGTGTCAAAGATCTGTCATTCTGTAATGCAAGAGCACTGTCAGAAGTCTAGGCTCTGTTAAGGAAACACCATTCTTAAGAAAAGAATTTGTGTTTTCGCTCTATCGCAACTCTAATTCTCTGTAGTCTTCAGAGAAAATGTGTCTAGATAAAAAGATGTTTGTGCAAAGCACATCAGAAGATCCAGCCATGTCATGGTATTATATGTAAAGGTAACTTTTAGAGTAACTGTAGGGTAACTGTAAAGGTAACTGTAAAGAGTTAACATCAACTATTTCTTAAAATATTAAAAAAATAATAATCATAATTTTTGATCTCAAAAAAATGCCAGTTGACACTTTCAAAACAAAATATCCAAGTTTTCCAATTGAAAGAAATCTTTCAATTTATCTTTAAGAAGTTAAAGCTAAAAGAAAATGCAGTTTCAAAATGAAAAACATGCACAGTGCAGAAAAAATACTTTGACTACAATAAATCAACATTTTTAAATCAAACTCATTTCCGGAATATATTTTTAATACTGAGCATATAATCCTTATTAAAGCAAAAATATGTCAGTTCTTAAAATGTTTATGAACTAGAATCAGAGTCTATTGCTTAGCTTTGATGAATACCTATTCAGCAAAAGAACATACCTATGCATATGGTATATGACATAGAGCATACCATAAATATGTTACACTACGAAATCCATTATGAAGTATAGTATACAATAAAATACATTGTAACATACTATATTAAAATAGTCTATGGTCCGTATCCAATCATTTCGGTCTTGCTTTTCACATTCACAAAGTGCTTTCTAATTCTGGTATGACAAATACATGCTTTTACATTACAGGAGTACCTACAATGTGTTAAAGAAATGTATAAAGGAGGTGTGGAAACTGTCAGCTTTCAAACAGCTTATGATCAAGCTAGAGAGCTCATCAATTCCTGGATTGAAAGTCAGACAAATGGTAAGGGCAAGATAAGTATCAGCAGGTATTTTTCATTCTGTCACTATATTCAAACCGTATCCAATAATCCCTAAATTGACAGGGAAAAAACCTTTGATCTGTTCCTACTCCTGGATCCTGGTTCCAAATACAAAGCTACTACATATTAAATTTCCTCCCAACAGACACATTACTTTTAGAGGAATCTCTGTATCTGTAGGGGATTTCCAGATATGAAAGGAATGACAATAGAGTATGAGTTGTATGCAGTGACTAGTGGTTTGTCCTTAATGCTGAGGATGCTGGATATCCCTCAGACAGTGCAAAAGCAACATTTCCTTCAAGTTTCCTAGAGATGACAGAATTGCTCTGTATCTGCAAGGTACCTGAGGGTACATAAATACTAACAGGTAAGATTGCAATTGAAAACCAGATAGTTTAGGAATGGTAGGGAGCTATATAAAATGCATAGAAAGAGTTTCCCCAATAGGTGTTTTTCTCCTACTGCATCTGTCTGTGATTCCTCCATTCTTTCAGTTTCTCCCTGGTCCCCTCTCCTTTCCCTTGTGCCTGAATCTCATGGCCCAACATGTGTTAGCAAACATGGATAAAGGGAAAAGGTGGTTTCCAGCTAAGATGAAAATATTCACAACCGCACTACCTCTGGTCTCATGTCACACTTTGAGGGAGAAAAAATAGGCCATGTTTAAGCTACTTGTGGAAGAAGAATAAGTGAGGAAATTGCTAAATGTTTGAGGACTGCAGAAGAAATGGGAGAGAAATACAAGAAGGCAGAGTAGATGAAAAGAGGAAATTGTGTTTTCCTCCCCTATCTTTGTATAGATGTATCTTTCATCTATCTTTGTATAGATGTCACCTTTCCACTTTGCTTTGAAGTAACTAGTGCTTGTGTTCACTGATGCTGTTTGGGATGGGGATCAATCTGTGATAATAAAGGTTTCAATAGTCCTCTCCTTAGTCACAAAATAGACAGATTTAGTCATTCTGTAACAGGCAAATCTCTGCCCCTACACAAACCCTATACTATTCATTTAGTATTGTGATTGCCACACAAGATATGTTATACTACTCTTTTTTTTCCTGTTCTTTCTTAAAGGAGCCATCAGAAACATCTTTCTACCAGGCACTGTTAATTCTCAGTCTGAAATGGTCCTTGCTAATGCTGTATCCTTCAAAGCAATGTGGGAGAATGCCTTTAGGGATGAAGACACTCAAGAATTGCCTTTCAGAGTAACTGAAGTATGTGAGCATACTTTACTTTCAAGATGTCATTTGTAGGATTTATCAAGAGAGTAGATACCCTTTTATAGAGATGCTACAGTAACATATTTGGTAATCTATCTATTTCTCTTCTGGGAACTGTAGTGCTCCCAGAGAGCTTTCCTAATGACTATCTCCTCACACTGTTTCTAACAGTAACCATACTCTGGAAAAAAAGTTGAGACATCAACTTTTCTTAGAAAAAGTCTACCTGGATAAGAGCAAACAGTAGTTTTAACTGCATATATGAATTTTTATACTCTATGAATAAACTTTGCAAAGACTATTATCTTTTTGGTTTTCCAGCAAGAAACTAAACCTGTGCAGATGATGTATCAGGTTGGTTCATTTAAAGTGGCAACACTGGCTGCTGAGAAAATGAAGATCCTGGAGCTTCCATATGCCAGTGGACTGCTGAGCTTGATCGTGATGATGCCTGATAACATCGCTGACATGGAGCGGGTAAGACTCTAGCAGAGAACTTCAGAGTATCATAAAAATAGTGAAATGGTTAAAGCTATTTCAGAAAATAAAAAGTACCCAAAATACTATTGTTGATGTGGGCAAAATACCAGCATGGCATACTGTCAGTAGAAAGATTGTAGTTAACCTGAAGAGGAAAAGCTATGTAATAAATCAGAGTTCACTGAAACAATGGACAGCGAAAGGACAAGATGCAATAGCCACAAACTGAAACATGGGAAAGTCTGCCTGAATTTGGGGAAAAATTTATTGACTTTGATGGCAACAGCTTACAGAGGTTGTGGAGTCTCCTCTGGGAGTCAAAACCTGACTGGATGAGATCCCGTGCAATGTACTCTAGGTAACCCTGCTTTTGCAGGTGGGTTTGACTAGACGATCTTCAAAGGCCCCTTCCAACCTCAACCATTCCATGATTCCATGGTTCTGTTTGTACGCTAATGCAAAGAATCTAGGTTAAAAAGTTGAGGAGGCATTGGAACTACAGCTAAATTTCCAACAGCTATCTTGAAAAAGTGCTTTCTGAAGATTAAGTAGGAATTTAAGTAGAAGAACAAGCACTGTACATTATGATTAGTAAAGACTAAAAAGGAAGAATGTGGATAAAAGCAAATATGTGTGAATAAAAAATATCACTTGGATAAAGACAGTAAAAGAGTTTACTGAGATGGCGCCTCTGCACTGTCCCATGCCAAGATATGTAAAAGGACAATATCCAGTATTATAAATTAGCAAGGATATAAATATTACTATAGAAAGGAACATTAGTAATAACACAAGTAATAAATTTTTTTGGATGGTAATCACTAACAACATTTTTTGCCTCTTAACTGATCACCAGTATAATAAATGACATGACAAAGATAATGTTGAACCAAGTGATCTTGTGCTGATTCAATATAACTAGAACAGGATATTTTTAATTAAAGTATTCATTTTCATAAATCTAAATTTTCATGAAAGTATTTGTTCCAAATCTAGTAGGAACAGGCTAGTGATTGGCTGCCATTAAGAATTCATTACACAGAGGTCTGAAATGTAGAGAAAACGTACATAAATTAAAATCACAGAAGGTTTTTGGAATACATTTCTCAAGAAGAGATGACAAACAGAAAAGAGCTTTAGGTGAAATTTGCTGAGAAGATATCTTATAAAAGAAGACTGATTAGCCAGTCCTATTAAAGGAGGCCTAAATAAGGGCTTATTAAAGAAACAGAACAGGACAGAGATGTGAAGAAAGAATCATAATTTGCTCTTCTCTGCTAGATACACTAATGTACACACCTCTAGAACAAACACGGTGCCAAGCACAGTCAAGAAAGAGAGAGAAAAAAAAGAAGACAATAAGACAAAGGAATTTATGTCCTTGGCCCAGGGTTCTTATTCTCTTATCTCTTTGCAGCTGGAAGCTACACTCAGCCCTGAAAAACTAAACGAGTGGACCAGTCCCAATGTAATGGAAAGGAAGACAGTGAAAGTGTACTTCCCCCACATGAAAGTTGTGGGAAACTATAATCTCACATCTGTCTTTATGTCTATGGGCATGACTGACATGCTCAGCTCTTCAGCCAATCTGTCTGGCATCTCTACAGCCCAGAGCCTGAAGATCTCTGAGGCCATCCATGGGGCATATATGGAAATCTATGAAGCTGGCAGTGAGATGGCCAGTTCTACTGGTACTCAGGTGGATACTGCAAGCGCTTTGGAAGAGGTGAGGGTTGACCACCCATTTTTATTTTTTATCAAATACATTCCACGCAATATCATTCTCCTGTTTGGCAAGTGCATTTCCCCTTAAAGAGTTTCTGTCTTTCAGAGCAAGACCCAAAGCATCGTAGTATCAAGCATAAAAAAAGGCATAGTATCCATTTAATCTGTATTTCCTAAAACCAGAAAACTGGTTTAAAAATATTTATTTTGTTAAATCGGAAAATAGTTAACACAGGAAATCAAGCCTCTTATCTTTCCTAAGGCAACAAAAATCTCAATATTGGGCCGAAAAAAACCACGGTGAAAATCAATATGCATGTTAATGTTTCAGTATTGGTGCTGGATCATTACACTGAAAAATCATAACCCAATATATCCTCAGAATTTTTGACATCCAAAATGCAGCTTTCTATTTCAACCAGGTTTGTCTAGAACCAAACCTTTTGGTGGTTCCTGCAGAACTAGTCACCTGAAGCTCTCAGATTACATTCTAAACTGACACCAGCAATTCCTACTCCTACAAGGAAATTGCTTTTTCTTTGTGCTCCTCATACTACAATGCTCTGCCTCACCTTCTAAAGATGCATTATAGAGATCTTAGCAGTCACTTTTCTCCTTACACATTTTTGGCTTCACTGGCGAGGCCAAATATGACATGATAGTCTTCACACTGATTTTCTTGTATACCTTTGCATCTATATGTAATGGGTCTTGTGGATGTATTCTTTGGCTCCTTTAATCCTAATAAAAACATGTTTAAGCAAACTAGTTTCCTTTGTAGTATTTCAGTGCAGCAAAGTCTTGTACCAGAGACAGAATCATTTTACGCAGCAGTATAGGCATGAGACTCATCAGCTATCAAGGAGTTTTACAAAGAGTCTTGATGGACTTGGGGGATGATAACTCAAACAAGAGTTTGCAGTATGTCTTCACAGCATTGGAGATTAATTCCATACATCAGTCAAAATAGCACAGCAAAGGAAGGAAGGATTATTTTTCCTCCAAGCACTGCTTGTGAAATGTCATCTGGACACGGAGTCAGCCTGAGGGCTAAAGCACATTGAAAAAGGCTGAGAGATGAGGGTTTGTTCACTCCTAAGAGGAAACTGAAGCTGAGGGGTGAATCTGACTGCTGTCTTACATTGTCTAAGGGCAAGGGGTTATAAAGAAGACACAGACAGACTTTTCCTAAATGTGCGCAGTGAAGAAGGTTGGACAATGCTAACCAGTTGCAACAAGATAAGTTCTATCTAGCAAATTCTGACTAGCAAAACACTCATCTTAAGGAACATGGTAAACCACAGGTACCCTGAGCAGCTGTGGAATCTCATCTTTTAGAGCCAGTCAAAAATATTTTACTTACATTTTTGAATAATATGATCTAACTTGGAAGTTTCCTCTATAGACTTCCACCTAGAGGGACCAAGAGGCCCTCCTGTCCACCATGCAGCCCTGCCCTCTGGCGCCACAGCAGCACCAGATATAGCCCTGTCCCAGGCCCTGCCTGCCCAGGTCACTCCTCTGTCCATCCAGGCCTGCATTCAGGGGTGTTTATGGTGGCCATAAGCTTTTCTGCAAGGATAGAATGTGCTACAGATATGCCAATCTGTTTGTCTAATTACTTAGGAACAGAAACAGGTTAATAGAAAATCATTACCATGCTAAAATCATTACTACACAGAGCTATACTGAAGCCACAAGATTAATCCCAAGCAGAGATCAGATTTTTGAAGAGACAAGAAATGATTTAGTGTTCTGCACATGTTAATAAGATAGTGTGTAAGAAAAGCATTCATCTTCAATTTTTTTGTGAGAATGAAAGTATTCGATTAGACTGAAGTTTAGAAAGTATATTTTGGTACCAAATACTGCAAATTATTCAAATGTTATTAAATCATACAATTATCTTCTTTATTTTTTCTAATGTTGATTTTAAGAACTTTAATACTTTATCCAGTTAGGAGTATTAGTCTCAATATAACAGAGTTCAGGTATTATATTAGAATTTATTTGATATAAGATAGAAAGAGCTCTAACCAGCTGTACCACTAAAAACAAATCTTTCAAATGAAGACTACAAATAAGTTAATGGAAAGATGGACTGTGCTGTTGCTGTAGTATATTGGATTGACAGAATATTCTACATTGTTCTTGTACTAAATATTCTGTGATTCATTATGCATATCGTGAAATCTTTCCTTTAGATATTTTGTCTTTTTTTGAATTTGTTTCAAAGAAATGTAAAGAATAAAATTACTATTAGAGTGGGTGACTGGACTCATTAAGGAATAAATCATGTGAATTTCATATCAGAGGCAGAATCTACATAGTATGAAGAAAATAAAGACCGAAAGAGGTTAAATTCTAACCCTATTGAAAGTATTGTTAAAGTTCCCAGTATGATTTAGGAGAGACTAAATTCTTCTTTCTTTTTTGCCAGAGCAAAAAAAAAAAAAAAAAAGTGAAGAAAGCGGCATTTCAGCAGAATTATTATGGATTTGCCAATATTACTTAGAGTAGAACCTGTCTTGGAGAGAAGCTGTGTTTATCTTTTTTAATATCTTATTTTTACAACCTCCTGTACAATTCCAGCACTGTTGTCATAGTAAGATGAAAATTGTTAGCAAGTTTCTAATGCATGCTGAATAACAAAACATAAATTTGGAAATTTTGAATATTTAGAGTATTTTTGAAGACCATGTGCAAAATCATAGCAATGAGACAGAATGACAAAAACAGAGTACAAAGAAACTGGTCATAATAAGTAACAAAAGGGAGGTGCAAATCTGATTCTGCTTCAGAAGTGGCTGAAAGTGCATGTAAAGTAAAATATAATGGAGGCTGGAAAAAGGGCCATGTAAAATAAAGACAATGTCGTTTCTAGGATTCTCCTGGTAGGAATGCTTAAGTAGTCTACTTAAACATAGTATTTTTGCTGAAATGTTGTGTAGTATTTAATTTCAATCAATAGATGCACTGTCATAAAACTAGTTTGGTAAAAAGCTGTAGCTCTAAGTGACAGGGTAAGTGACATAGCAGGAGAAATAGATGGTTCTTCAGGGACATCATGAACATGTCTGCCCAAACTAAGTGCCACTGCATCTCTCCTGTAGAGCATTAGCCCTTGCCTGAGTTTTTTTTTTTTTCCTCTATTTTTTTCCTGTGGTAGCACATGAAGGTTGCTATATATCGCCCCAGTCAAATTACTCTCTAACAACATCACTTCTGATGTGGACATTAGCATTTCTATCCTACAGATGAACATAACTAAATATTTTAAGTTATCATCTAAACTTGACAAAGTAATAATCATTCACTAGATCTTGTAATTCATCAAGGAACTTGAGTTTTTAATGACCTTGTCCAACCTTAAAATTAAGTGCTTTGGGAATTAGGAAAGTAAAATGATGACTTCTCCTGACAAAATATTTAAACTATATAATGTAGACAAGAAAACAGGCATATCAAAAGTTTTCTACTCCAAGTGAGCAAGATTCCAGTAATTGTTCTATGATGGCTTTTCTCATATTGCAGATGAATTCTAGGACCTTAACGCAAAGAAAGGCTAACACTGAAGAGAAAATAGACCATTAATGTAGAACCTAGATTCTGTTATTCATTATCTATTCTGACAGGAAACCCTGGGCCTAAATACAAATGATAAATATACTCATGCAGTGAGGGTAAATAACTACTGGAATACAGGCTTTTCATCAAATGAAATTTTTAAATTAAGAAGAGCTAGTTCATGTGCAGCAGTGTAAACAGAAATCATTAGATTGATGTAGAAATTATTACACAAATGTGCTTGTTTCATATTATGCATGAAGCCAAATCAGAAAATATTGAGTCACTTCTGGTCTCAAAATGTCAAGTGCTTCACCTAGTTTTTATCTTTTGTGTTCCTTCATGTGATGAAAACTATGTATTTTTGAAACACATAATCTAAGTGAAGAAAATACTTTTGAAATAAGAGATAAAGTCTGTGGAGTATTTTAGAGTTAAATTATGTATGTCTGGGGAAATTTCTAGTGTTTCCTTCCTATATCTCAAATGTCACATTATGCCTAAGTATGTGAGAGAGCTCTGAGGCAACCTATTCAGTAGATCCCAGAATCCCTCTCTGAAAGCTACAGAGCAGAGCTCGATCATGGACAGTTTGCAATACGAGATCTGAGTATACTTTCAATTATTCAGGTAGGCAAGGTTGATATCTTTTATTAATTCTACTGATGCAGGCTGGAAAAAAAACACATCACTTTCAGAAGATAATCTTTCTCCCATTCTGAAAAAGATTTTTATGCTAGACCAGAGGAATCACTTCCACCCACCAAGTCTCAAGTGTGTTTTTGATTGCTTGTTTTTTTTTTTTTTCAAGCTATAACCATTGGTTTAATTACCAAAAAGAAAAAGCCTTTTCTTAAACTTTTAGTTATGGTCCAGACTAACAGTAGAGGGCAGTATTAAACCATTCACAGCAAATATGTATCCTTTGAACATTTAGATTATATTTCATCTATCACAGGTCTCTGATAAGGTGTAGCATCTAGTGCTAATAGCAAGTATGAGGAAATCTTTTGGTTGATGATTTGTTATAAAACATACAGGGACATAAGGGAAACAAACTGCATCAAGAAAGTTCCCCAGTCCTTCTGGTTTCTCTTGCAGCAAAACATGAGATTTCTACAGCCTTTGACAATATTTGTCAAAAACTTACAGCCCTCCTTCTTTTTGCTTTTTCTAGTTTAGGTTTAAAAAAAGAGTATTCTTCTTAACATCATTTATTTTAGTAAAAACGTTAACTGTTAAAAATAGGTAGGAATTAATATGGAGGGTTATTACTATTTCTTTCTAAAAGTTAAAAAGACTCCACAGGTAAGCAAGTGGATGCTAACTTCCTGCTGCTATAAGAATTCATCTTTCACCCTGAATATTATGTTTAATTATGCCGTAAAAACAGCCAGCAGCAGCATGTCAACTAACAATTCTTTGGCCTGTATACTGTGTCGAGGTTGATTGCATCTGTACATGAAGATAAGCCTGGGAATGGATTTAAATAGCAGCCGAAAACTTGATTAACATAGCCCTGGGAAACATACTCTGACTTCCCTACTCTCCAGAGTGGCCACATTTCAGGTATAAAAGTGCAGACCATGTAAGTAAAATAATCACATATGACAATGCTATCATATTTATTGTTGCTTTCAAAGCTTTTTATAACAATATATTTGGAAACAGAATATGAAATTCAAAGGATGAGTTACTGGAAATACATGGAAGCCAAGCAATGAGTCTGTTTTAACAACAAGACTCCTTTGGATACATTTAAAATCTTTCAAAGTTAATATTTGATGACTGTGATCCTGATTAAATAAGGAAGGTTTAAGTGCAATTTTATCAGTAGAATAAGATATATTTTGTGTTTTGTAATGTACATAATCAATACATTTCACATAGAAAATTGAGCTGAATGGATTATAGATAGAAAACTTGTAAGGGATTTATTTCTGTGAAAAAAGGCCTATTTAATAAGAGTAAGCTCTTCAGCTATTGTCCATTTTCTGAAAGCTGGAGAAATTCTACGCATGGTAGTAAACAGTTATACATATATATATGTATGTATGTACACATATACATATAGATATAACACCTTGCTTTATGTAATGATGCAAGAAGGCATGTTAAAATATGATCTTGCTATTTTTGCTGTGGAACCATTCCTAAGATACTTTGCCCAGTTTCATGTGACTTCTTAGAAAGATGAACCTATTTAAAGAATGACCTGTTAGCAGCCAGCAAAACTTGTGACTGTATCGACAGATTCCTTGGGATTCAGCTCATACTTTGGAAATGTTCCAGCACCTTCTCTGTGAACTCATCCTGCCAGGCATTTGCCTGCATGTCCAGAGCAAAGTGCCGGATTCAGTGCGAGCACCAGTGCCTATCTGTGTGGGCAAGATTTTTCCTGGGGGTCAAAGAAAAAGTGTAAAAGGCCCTGACATGGTTTACAGTTCACACTGAAAAGCAGGCAGTATCTTGAAGCAATTTTATCAATAACTTATCTGTGACAGTGTGTATGGATAATGTAAGTTATCTTAGTAACTTAATAGCTTAATGGAGTGTGTATGGTAGTGAGGAAAGGATACTGAGAGGAACTCTTCTCCATGCAAAGCTTGTGGAAGAAACTTGGTTGCAGCAATACAACAAGATCTGACTTGCACAACATAAAAGATGCTAGATGTTGAAGGAGGAGAAAAAGATGTCTTGTTCACATCAAAACACAAACCTGCCACAACACCTATGCATATTATACTGTTTGAATATACTCTATAAGATAGAAGACTGAAGTCTGTAAACCCTTTCCCTTGTGATATCACTGAAAGCCTTTTTGTTTATTATTATTGCAACCAGATACATGGATTTGAGTACAGACTCTGAACTTTCTACTGTGTTTCTATTTGCCACACAAATCCATTGGCAAGATAAACGCTGAAACCTTCAGGAGCACTGGAAAATCCACATACTCCTTGCAGACCAAATAGAACATTATGCTGTTTGCAGATATAATAATCGAATATTGAAGAAACATTTTATGAAAAAAATATCACCCATACCTGGATTGATGAAATAGCTCATGCCTCTGAACAACCTATATGTATCTCTCATTTTTACAGCATGATTTCTAAGCCCTCCAGCACATTTCTATTTCAGCTATGTGAGACAGGACTTTCAGAATGCTCTTCTGCACTTCACAGGCCATTATCATCCATTAGGCAGAGAAAAAAGCTGGAGCACCGCTTAGCTGCAGCTACACATGCCTCTGCTTCTTGCTTCATGACAAACCAGCAAATAGTTGCAACCTTCTCCCTGCAGGCTTAAGGGAGAAATATTATGTTGAGGAAAAGAAACAGCTTGCTTTAGATTAGTCATTAGCGGATAGATTAAACGATTAAAAAAATTCAAGATATTTATTCTTGTGTTAACCTTCTTTCTTCTAGTGGTCTCCTCATCCCATCTTTCGCTTACTTTCTTTAAATGATAAGGAACACTGCAAAATTGAAACTATAATTCCTAAGCATTTTGTATGCCTCACCTACCTGCTGTGACCTCATGATTGTTAATGCATTTTACCTTCATTTTTCTGAAGTACAAATGATCTATTTCAAGGTGCCAAATAAAGAGACTGATTTGGGGCAGGGCACTCAAATCTGTATTTTAGCCACCAAGGTATCTTTCTTCAGTGGTAATGTCAGCTTTTCAAAGTGAGGGTCTTGGACACCAACAAATATCAGCATGATATTAGAATGCAAGATATATTAGAAAAAATAAGTGTTAGAGATCACCAACAGTCTTCTGAAACGCTTATTCAAAATTTGCAGGATCCCTGCAAGGGGCCCCCTGCAGGGGCAGGATCCCTCCGTCAACCTGCTGGCAACGCTCCCCCGGACGCAGGCCAGGATCCCAATGGCCTTCTTGGCCATGAGGGCACATTACGGACTCATGGTTAACCTGTTGTCAACCAGGACTCTCAAATCCCAATCTGTGGAGCAGCTTTCCGGCAAGTCAACTCCTAATCTGTACTGGTGCCTGGGGTTATTCTTCCCCAGGTGTAGGGCCCTGCACTTGTCCTTGTTGAACCTCATGAAATTCCTCCTTGCTCAAGTCTTCAACCTGTCTAGGTCCCTCTGAACGGCAGCACAGCCCTCGGGAGTCTCGGCCACTCCACCCAGCTTTGTATAATCCACAGATTTGCTGAGGATGCAGACTGTGCTCTCACCCGACCATTGCCCTCATTGATGAATAAGTTGAGCAGTCCTGGGCCCAGTACTGACCCCTGGAGGGCACCCCTGACCACGGGTCTCCGACTAGACTCTGCCAGATTTGTCACCACCCTCTAGGCTGTCCAGTCAGTTCTCAGTCCACTCCACTATATATATAACCATTGTGTAAATACCACTGGTAAACAAGACTAGTTGCCTAAATGATTGCAAGCATAATATTGCTAAGGGAAGATGGAATTGAAAGATTGCATCATTGGAAAAATTAGACAAAAGTGTTTCAATTTAAGTCTATTAGTTTTATATATGAGCATTCTTTTAAATTTTGGAACTGCAGAAGAAAGGAAATGGGAACACCTGTCTTGACAGAAATTACTGTAAATTGAGCATCATTTGGAAAGGGAAGGAAAGAATTACTATGACAATAAATTCCAATGTCATATCAATGTAAAAACATTCCTAAGGTTTCAGTCTTCAGCTTGTTTTCCCGGTGTGTTATAAGATAATCATGTTGGACAGAGACTGTCACTTCAGATATGACACAACAGGGCAGAATTTGATGCAACATGGCAGATGTGACAAGACACCACAGACTGTAACCATAATGTATAAACAGAAATGTGTTCTCCAAAGTGTTCGTGAGATTTGGATTCCTGACCCAGTTTTCTCTGCATTTGTAAGCAACGAGTGAAGGAAAAGCAAGGAATTTTAGCAACAGCTTCCTTTCATCAAAACATAATTGTATCTTTACTACCACAGGAAGTGACTTTCTGAAAAGTCTGTAGGCTGACCTGTTAGTTTAGATAGTACCAAGAAAGAATGCAAAATCAGAAAGCACTTTGACATGACTGAGGGCCAAACACTGAAGATCAAGATTAGTCAAGACCTCACCTGGGAAATGAGCCTTAGAGCCCAGTAATGGATCCTGAAGGGTGTAGATTATACAATATCAGTTGCAGCAGATGGTTTACAGATATTTTGTAGTCCTTGAGCAGCATGATAGGCTACATTCAAGATCCATACTGGTAGGTTTTTTTAGTTTTTTTTTTCCCTTCATCATTCTCCAGCAATCTGAGAAACAGCTTGCTTTTGTTCATTTAGCTGGTGCTACAGCTCATACTGTAGCACCAGCTAAATGTGGCATTTCAGTTTATGCCCATTTTCTGTATCAGGTGCAACAGCCACAAGCCTGGAAGTGTCTGTGTTTTTTTACTGCTGACCAGCAACAAAAAAAATGCCCAGGAACAAATAAGATAACCCTAATCTTCCCTTTTTCACTAGCATCCAGTGAGCTAGATGTGGTTACTGAAAAAAAAAATATTAAACAATCTAAAATAGGAAGAAAACTGACCCCTATTTAGTGAGGCCACTATATCCAAACTAAGATTCATGTTCTGGGTGATGTTGATCATATTAAGACTTTAGACATTAGCAAAACACCACATCATAAGATTTTATGTCATGAAGATGAGAATTCCGTTGATTAATGCATTCTAGGTTATCAACTGTTGTTGTCAAGCTTTTGTGAGTGGATGTAGAGACCAAGGGCCACCTTCAGTAATGGACTAATGACTGAATTTGTCAGTAGGGGTAGTCAGGGTAGGTGGAAGCATTATAGTAATAGGAGCAAGTCCAAGAGAGGCATGTGTGACAGAAGGATTGTCTGAGAAGTCTGAAAACTCCCAGATAGATATCAGTCTCTAGGCAGCCCCTAACACTGCCTAAGTCAATACCATCTCTTAAGCAAAAATACTAGCATTCTACTAGGCAGTATGTAGTGTGTTGAGCATTTCTTGGGAAACAGTAACATGAATATTACCAATTTGATTACTTTGGAACCATGTAATCAGTGTGGTGGTAGCCAGAGTGAGGACATATTTTTTGGATATATTCTTGTACTTGAATGGCTGGTTGCAAATGAATGCACGGATGCAAGAGAAAAGCAAAGGAATAAAAAAGCTTTAGGGTACTTATGCAAAAGCACAAAATCGCTTGTGATGGCCAAAGCAGCAGGCTCCACAGAGACATCAGTATGTTACCACTCATCTAACTGAGCTGTTCAGATTGCAGTGTCCTTGTTACTGTTGAGTATTACCATGGAAAGGTG
Source organism: Crypturellus soui (assembly GCA_032275445.1). NCBI lineage: Eukaryota > Metazoa > Chordata > Aves > Tinamiformes > Tinamidae > Crypturellus > Crypturellus soui. Next base: position 255,388 of record JAUBNY010000286.1, read on the forward strand.
CAATACTGGGACTAGCAGCAGGGAACAGTGTTACTTCTCACTCTGCTGCCTTTCTGTGCTTGCACTGGTAGCCTCTGTAGCTATCCTTGCTGATGGCACCCAGCTGCTCTGAATATTCCTCTTCTTTCCTACTGTCTGTGAAATTCTCATGTTTTCCATGAACTTTTAATGTCAAGTTTGAAAATGTTGATTTGAGTGTTCAAAGTCAGGCACAATGGGATCAGCTTCCTGAAGACCTTCATCTCACACAGAAGAATGAATACTGAACTACCGCCATCTACTATACTACTAAAAATGCTATTTTTAGGGGAGGGGGAAAGAAAGCATGCTTTACTGGCTCACACAAAATTTCTTCTGCTCTGGTAATTATTTATTTTCTGCTAGTGATTTCTGCTTTTTAAAGTATAGTATGCAGTACTGTACAAGCACTTGCTGCTTAAATGAAATACTTTAAACAACTTCTTCTTATTTCCTACACTCTGCTTTTTGTGCAAGATCAAAAGTTTTTACCTTATAGTAACATGAAACATTTGCCTCAAACATTCTCCTCAGTCTACCTGGGCTTCCACGCATTTTGCTAACTCTGCATTTCCTTCCTCTTATGATATACTACACTGCAACAGAAAAGGCCATCATATATGGAAAAGCACAGATTGCAGACTTGTCCATTCACCCTTTCCTTCTCTGTCAACAGAGTGCCCATTCTCACCAGAGTTTTCCCAGAGGGTTGCTTCTTCCTAACCAAGTTTGCATTTAACTATTTTAAAAGGTAGGCAAACGCAGTAAAAGTTAATGGGAGCTGCAATTTTCCCTAGGAAAATATTGATGGGAACACAAGAAAAAAAAATGTTAAGATAGAAAAATATGTATGAAGCTAAAATGTGTGAGGTTAAAATTTGAACAACCAACCAACCAAGGAAATAGGAGGAAAACTAATTTATAGATTACTTTGCCTGAATGAAACACAGAAAATCGGAACCAGAATATATCCAAGCTCAAAGCTCATCCCAAAACCTATAATAGTAAGGACTAATAATAGAACTAGTAGAAAACTAGTCATGAAAATTCACCTAGGAGGTGCATAAGGAACAGTAATTATATTTTTATAAAGCATTTATTTTAGTAAAAGCAAAGCCACTGTATTTGGGCTTTCGCTAGGTTCAGTATCTCCTGCTCCATCTTGTCATTTGTTTTCTGATAAATGCAGAGATCACATCTGGCACTAGGGATCATTTTATTGTCATACTCCTCTGGTTGCTTTCACTATTCCAATTTTACGGTGGATTTAAGGGGGATAGTAAAATTTAATATACTGATTCAGTGATATTCACAAAGGAAATAAGAAATTTGCCTTCATTCATCTATTAGCCTAGGGGCCCAGATTTTTTCACTTTGAACATACGTACAGAGATAAGGCGTAGCTATTTGCACTAAGTTTTGAAAAATTATTCAGTTAACTTAGATGCGAGAGACTTTGATCTTACATTTTTACCTATTCCTATTATTCCATGAAAAGCTTTTCTGATTGTCTGTCCCTGAAAAAAAAAAAGCCAAAAAAGCCATCGTCCTTCAGTTTTCTTCACTCCCAATCGATTTCAGTTGTCTTGGTGCAACAAGTAAGGTACCCAGACTAGGAGCCCCTTCCTCCCCTACTCACAGAAAGTTTGTTTTCAGTCCTCGCACAGCTACATCAAGTTCTTTAATTGCTGCAGGAGCAAGACAGGAATGCATGACTGGAGTGGGGACACCAGAGTCCCTTTACTTCCTTTTGGTTGGCATCATGTTATTAAATAGGTTTGAAGGGATAGTGGAACCACCTTACTGCCACCAGCTCTTGTTTGTTTATTTCAAGAACTATTATCTGACATTCATAGAATCACAGAATGCCTAAGGTTGGAAGGGACCTCTCGAAGTCATCTAGTCCAACCCCCCTGCACACGCAGGGCCACCTAGAGCACGTGGCACAGGACTGTGTCCAAGCGGGTCTTGAAGATCTGCAGAGAAGGAGACTCCACAACCTCTCTGGGCAGCCTGTTCCAGTGCTCTGTCACCCTCACTGTCAAAAAATTTTTCCTTAAGTTCCTGTGGAATCTTTGGTGTTTAAGTTTGTGGCCATTGCCTCTTGTTCTGTCAGTGGCCACTACTGAAAAGAGGCTGACCCCATCCTCCTCACTGCCTCCCTTGAGGTACTTGTACACACTGAGCAGATCCCCTCTCAGCCTTCTCTATAGTTATATTCTGTAACTATTATTCAAGTCACATCAAAAGAAACTCAAATTTTTATGTTTAGTGCAAATATTTCTTTTTTTGAATGTGTCCTTTTCCTCCCAGTAGACTGATGTATCGGTTTTCATTCCTTTTCTTCTGGTCATCTGAAACTGCTTTTCCATCATTTCCATCCCTCAAATTCCCATCATCCCATCAGTTGCACCCCATGATTCAGCAGTGAAATTGCCATAAATTACCTTAAAATAATTTAGGAGTATTTAACAGATGAAGAATCAAAAATCAGGTCTCACAAGGTTCTGATTCTGCAGATCCTGGTAAAGATGTGAGAAGCTGGAAATTAAAGGAAGTTGTTTGAAGGATCTATGCTCAGGGATACCACAATAATATATGGAGAAAATGTGCAACCAAGTTGAAAATAAAGAACGAATCGGTCCCACGGGTCAATCATTCAGCTGAAGCGCCTGCACCACATGTCAGGACAAATGTATTTCATAAAAGCATAATTTGATAGATCTTTGGAGGGCAAACCATGTTACTGCTGCTGTAATGGGATATGCCAGTAAATTCTCTCCCAGACTGCTCTTGACAAGTGCATTACTCATTCCAGTGTGCTCCAACTGAGAAAAGGAGAGCCTTCCAAAGAGGAATCACCGAGTGCTTTCTGTCAATGAGAGGATGACCTGCTAAAAGCTCTGTGCATATCTGCGCTAAGACCCACTTAACTCCTCTGGATCCCGTCTTAAGTGAGATCAAAATGAAGTACGAAATGCTGCCTCTTGCATGTGTTTTTCTAATAGAACAACACTCAAAATATGAAATGTGAAATCATTAGGAAAGCTGTAATGATACAGTGTGTTACTTTCACTCTAAGTAATTTGCAAAAAAAAAAAATCTTACCAGCAGAGTTCACACTTGAGGTTCAAATCTGCCATTCTTTTTGTAGAAAGTCTTGAAGGTAGTGCTAAAGAGTGCCTCTGTATCTATCAGTACTGTAGAAACTCCAAGTCATCTTTGGCTGCAGTTCAAATGACCAGATCACCCTTTTAGATGCAAGCAGTTTTGGAGTAAGTCTGAAAGCCTGAGTGAGCTCTGGATTAATAGAAATGTGCTATAAATACTCAGTTATCACATGCCTATTACATATTATTTCAGTCATCTGCATCATCAGCAGTCACATATCTACTGTTCTACTACTTTTGATTTCTAGAAAAAACAGACCTGATAAGGAGGAAAAATAGGAATATTATGTTTTATGTCAGTTTTGGCAAGTGTACCCTGATTGGGATTTTTTATTTGCAAAGTTATGAGCTCCAGCAACTAGGTCAAAAAAAATGTTGTTTATGGCTTAGTTTGCAACATCGATAAACATCAGTATCATTCGCTTATAGGAAGAATAGATAGTGCTACAAGTACCTGCAAAAGATGAGGGTATCATTTGAACAGTTATTTCTGGAACATCTAGAAATCTGTTCTTTCTTGCAGAAATCATGGTTCTTGCAGCTATAAGCCATAATCAAGAAACAAAGATGGTAAATAGCATCAACAAAAATCACTGTTGAATTGGTTTGGGTCCAAAAAACACTGGATCTTGGGTCACTAGAGTCCTGCCTGTTATCCATGTTAATAGTTAGGGCATTCTGCAGCTGCAATTTATGCAGGGGTGAAAATGGGCAAAAGAAGCAACCAATGCAAGACCAAGTTCAGTGTTTCCTGTTGCAGGGTGACTGTGTGGTTAGTTCTTGAATTAGAGCAACTTCCTACTTAAGCAAAATTGTGAAAGAAAGAGGCATGGAAGTAATGAGTTGTATTAGGAGTTAAAATAGTATACAATACATAAATACCATTAAAAATTGTTACTGTTTCAGTGACAAAAGAACATTATGGATGCGTAATTTGAGTAATTTATGTATAAGAATACTGATTAATACCACCTATAAAAATACTGATTAAAGAGATTTTTCATTCCTTTAATTATTTAATAATAAAGGTATTTATATAGGAATGGGCTTTGAAATACTATCTAATTACCTCTATTATGCTGACATATTAGCCATAACAAAGTGTTGATATTTGAAAGCAATTTCTTAAGTTTTAATTTCTTTATTGTCATTGTTAAAGAGCAAGCTGGCTGTAATGAACAGTTGCAACCCCAGTGGGTCTTATTTACTGCTGTCATGTTCTTGCTATGTAGATCAGCTTTTAAAATTAAAAATGAAAGCAATGGACTGAAATTGCAGACATTATCTGGTGCAGATTTACAGCCATGGACTTTTGCAAACATTTTTCTGAGAATAACTATTTCTCCACTGTCTTATTATTTTTTAATTAGGTCATCAAAGGATTATTCATACCAAGGTGAAAAGCGTTGTCGCACACTTACCATCCTTCTCTGTCTACAGCTCAAACACAAAATATAAGCCTTGTGCTTATGTTAACTAAGCCTGAAAACAAACCCATCTTCCAGTGCAGCAGGGATCTGCTTCCAGTCTGATCGTGAAAGATTTAGAGAGGGATGGGACAACACAGTTGGCAGGAAAAAAATGGAGAAAAGGCAAAAAAGAGAGGAAAGGATTAAGGGAAGAGAGGAGGAAAGGGAAGAGGAAAAAGGAGAATAGAAATGCACGTTTCAGAAAGAACCAACTGTCTCATTGAACCACACAGCACAAGACTGCAGCTTCTGAGTACTGTGGTTAATACTTTTCTGCTTTTAAATGGATACTTTAAAAACCTTTGGGATCTGTTCTGAGTAAAGTAATATTTAAATTTTCACAATGTATTTGCCAAACAGATACAAAATCAGAGTAAAATAAAAATATATATGCCCCAAAGTCTACTGCCACCAGTCTCTTCCCTAGAAATATGTAATGATTCCTTAGCTCATGCTTCCACCTGCACTTTTGTAAAGTAAAAGTGTGAATATGCATGTAGTCATTTATATTTATCTTTTGGTTATAAAAATGTGTTTGTTTCCAATCCAGGATGTTTCTAAGAGTCTGTAGGTCTGATTTTTACAAATATTATTTTAAAATTTAGTTGGCAGAATATCAGCAATGATGTTACTTTGTGAATTCAGAAGAATGTATATGGATGGAAGCAAAGAAAAACTTATCTTCTGTGGTACTTAATTAGTTGGAGACAGGTCATTGTTCTGCTCTGAAAGAATTTACTTTTTGTATGTATTAAACATGAATTATCCTTCTCCTCCCAACCAGTATTTGCATCGGCAATCCAAAGAACAAGTGTCAAGAACACAGGAAATGATCACCTCTTATTAGTTGCTGAGATGGATCCAATGTTTTTCAAAGAATTTATTCATGTGTGAAAAAAATGCACATCATTTGTCTTCAATGAGTCTGTCTCAGTAAGGGTAAATATTTTGCCAATTTAAAAGCAGGCAGAAAAAAACATATTTCTTTGTGAAATCACCTAACATTTTCAAATGCTGATTTTCAAATCAGAGAAATACTTGGCAAGTTTCATCAGAGCAATCTTATTTATCACCTAGACATATTGACATGCTAATACATTAAAGTTTTACTTCACTAACTGGTATAATTAAAATATCTCAGTAAGTGGGCTTAATTTGCAATGTCTCTGTGAGCTAAATTAATTGTGTATTTTCGGTCTGCAAATCACATAGAAGGATTTAGTGTGTGTTGATCTAATCTGAAATTAATTCTATGTTGAAAGTACCTTGCAATTGTGTTATCTAAGAGTAAAGAGGGTAAGATAACTACCTTGAATTAGAGGGATATGTTAAAGGTGTAGATCATTTTTAACACTTAAAATATTAATTTTAAAAACATGAAAGTCCTTATACCCTTACCAAGCAGAGATGCAGTGAAAGTAGTCTGCAAAACATCCTTAAAACTATGAAAGTGAACAGAAATTCCTCTCACCAGTTTTGAATAATAAAAATAATAGGATTACTGAAAATGAGGCACAACAAAAATGCAGCGTAGGAGCAGATACAAAAGGGGAATTGCAGAGAAGGGATGGGATGTCTCTAAAAATGGCTCTCTAAAAGACCGTGTTGGAGTATGGCTTGCCATTTTCCACCTGCACTCCAAACCGGACCAATGCTATCAAGTTCACCCTCAAGTGAGACTGCATTGCATAGCACGTGCAAAGCTAGACAATGCATGAGCTCTTCACAACCAAGCCTCTCAGACTAACATTTTTTTTTCAGCTTCATAGCAAGCTTCATCAGTGATATAATACTTTCTTTCACAACCCGATAAAATCATTAAGCAGCAGACGTCAAAGAACTGATCTCTGCAGGGTGTCATGAGAAACACAGTCACTCAGTAATGTTTTCTTATTTGTAAGTACTATTGGGACCTGTCATTTAATCAATCCTAAATTCATTAGAGCTATGTTGATTTTGTATTATACTGGCTAATTGATCGAGATGTCATGTAACACTAAGTCAAATGCATTACAGGAACAAGTCTGCCACATGAAAAATACTAGTTTTAACAGCTAAATGTTCAATCTCTTCAATAAGTGACTCCACTAACAGCTACTTTATCATTTTGCCCAGAATCAATGTCATAGCTGATGGTTCTGCACGTTATCTTGTTCAGTACTGTTAACTCCTGGTGCAACATTAGCTTTCTGCCAGCTCAAAGAGCTTTTTAGCCAACTATTGGATAAAATCTTTCTGGAACTGCTGGTTTGAAAATGTCAGTTCTTATTCATCACCCTGTTCTGAGTGACAGTTTACATAGAACATAATTATTCTTCACCCTCTGTCAGGAATGCTGTTTGTTCACCTTCGCTCAAATGAAGAACATAAAGCTCTGAAAAAAAACAGTCTTTCTAAATTATTATTGAGAACTCTACACCTGCCTAACTGCACCAGTACCTACAGTCCATTATTGTTTTCTTAATCCTTAAAGATTTGTATGGGATGATCCTTAATGCTTTGATTTATATTTTCTTGCTTCACCAACAAATTTTCTGCCCTTCTTTGCTATAACTGATTTTGCTATCAGTGTTCCATTTTTTTAGTCTGAATATTGCTGATAGTGTTGTGAACAAGATTATGATAGCTTCTATTTAACATTAGCCTTTCTTGGGGCTGAAAGTAGGCCAGCTAAACCATTTTTAATTAGTGAAGTATAGGGGAGAAGGTTGAGCACTGGATTGTTTATGTAGTAGTTTTAAATCACTTTTAATTCTTATGTATTTTTTCTTGCAGAAGTATTGTCTTCTTTTTTAGCACAGGTGCTTATGAAAACATTTATACGATAATGACAAGCATTTATGTGTGCATTTAGCTTCCCTTTCTCTGTATCCCCATTAATATCTGAACATAGAATTCAGTTCTAAATCAGTTTATCAGGGATTAAATACCCTTGAATTCCCATCAGATTGATGAAAAATCAGCAGTCAAGATATGTCAGAAAAAAATAAGTCTATGACAGACTGCCATCATAATCTCACACCTCAGAAGGTCCATATGTAAGACTGGCATTTTACTTGCCACAGCTGTTTGTGCACTGTCAGAGGCAGATATGTGGAAAACTAGGCTTCCTTATTTCTCGTAGGCATGCATGAAAATTACAAATTTGTTCAAAAATTATTTTGTCTACTTGATTTGTTCATAATTGTTTTCAGCATTGTAAATTGGCCATGAAAAGCACCAAGAATGCGTATGACCCCCTGCCATGTTTACTAGGAAGTTGTTTATTTAAACTCTAGCAGCTTAGTTATTAAGCTAAAACAACATATGCATGTAATAAACACTTCATTAAAATAAACCAGATTAATTCCTTAAGAAGGGCATTTCTTAATGCTGAGTCTCTGTTGAATATTAAGGAAGCTGAAAGAGCTAGCTTAGATCAGACAATAGATTTTTAAGTAGTTAAAATCCATTAGATGAATCTGGTCAGGAAAAGAAAATGGTCTGGATCACTTGAATATCTGTTGTGTGTGTGATAATTTTAGTGACAAAGCTGTCAGAATCACAGAATGGTCTCCAATGTTATCTACGGTACAGTATCTTCTAACTTGTCAGCTTACTAGCTTGTTAAAGTTGAGCTAGAACCTAACGGTAAGGGTCTCATGGATTTATAAAGTATTAGAAATCAGTCCCCTACCTTTAATATCTATCAGTAAGAAGACAAACAGCATACCAAAAGAGGAAAAGATAGTATATATAGTAGTGTTCTACCATAAGTTATAAAATACAGTTTTCTTTGACTGTGGCAGGAATTCAGACATGGAGTAGGACAAAGGACAGGACTGTCTGTGCTTACATCATTTTTAATTCAGTTGATTTTTAACGATTTGAAACCATTTAATTCCTACTCAATATATGGTTTTATGCTGTCAAGTTGAGCAAGATCGGATTTAGGAAAAGCTTCGTAAAGTGGAAAAATGAATTAATGACCTCCAAAACCTGAAAACAAAAATTCTAGTTAATAGTTGTTCACCGAATTCTACTACAGAAGACTTTATCTTTAAAACACAGCAGTCAGTCAATTGTTCACAACAATATTTATCAGCCCTTCTCAGTTTCACTGGTTTATACTATGAAGTCTGAAAACGTGTGTCTCATCCATTTTAATAGAGAACAAAACAATATAATTGGATACACTCATTAGCCAAATAAGAGACCAATATTTCATTTACACTGACAGCACTCCAACAGTGTGTTAATGTGAGTGCCCATATAATTTATATCCACCTGTCAAACCCTTTTACACTGCTGTATTGATGTTAGATGTGTATAAAATGTGGTATTACTTATCCTCAAAAATTTTCTAGGGAAGAGGTAAAAGGTAGGTAAATTTTAAAATTCTATTTTTTATTATTTTAAATATCTTCATTTTTATTTTCCCTAGAAGATGTAGTTTATGATCTAAGTTCTATGGACACCACAAGCAGTTCCATAAAACGGATTGCTCTTCTGCCTTACAACTTTGCTAAGCAGTGTTAATTTGGTTTTGTTGGCTTCGTTTTCCACTGATCTGGTAAGTGGAATGGGCTCACTCAGCAGTTAAACAAATGTCAGTGTCAGTGTAACCAGATAGGAATAAGCTATGGCAAGTATGTGCAGAAAAGGCGAAAGAGAAACAAGCGGTGAACATGAAACAATGATGTTTTGTTATTAATTTGTTCAAGTCATATCACAAAACCTTATCATATAACTTCACTCTCCTAGTTTGCCTCATTTCATAAGAAAGGCCAAAGTCCACTGCACTCACTATCCCAACTGCAGCAAAGAATTCCTTAGCTGGATGGACTGAGTACCCCCCATCACGTTTCTCTTTCTTGAATTCTTGTACATTCTAAAGTTCACACCTTCCTTTGGGAACGAGTTGCAAAGATCCATTACCCAATAAGTGAAGAATCATCTATTTTTATTTGCTTTGAACATGTTTTTAATGGGCTTCATTTAGTGCCTCCTGGTTGTTTTACTAGAAAAGAGCAAATAATTTCTGCCCACCATGTTCATGCCAGTTGTGATTTTACAGGACACTTGCTTATGTCTCCTACTTTATCTCTTTTCTATTAATTCACAGTTTATTTGGTCATTCTTGAGATAAAAGTTTTTTCCTACCATTGATCATATTTGTTGCTTGTTTTTCAATTTTTCTCAATTTTCTGCTGCACACCTTTTGAAATGAGGGGACTAGAAGTGCATATTTGAAGCTGTGAGCAAACCATGCTTTACAACAATAGCACCATGTTCTTTCTTTTGCTCTCTATTCTCTATGTAGGAATTATTAAAGTTTGTTTCACATTTTTGACCCCATCAAATGCTGAGGTAAGTTTTTCATCCCATTATCATACATGCAAATCTTTACTCCAAAAAATTAATAGTCCATTCAGAGTGCTTTGTTCAACATGAGGACCCAGATTTTTTTTTTCTGTTGTGCTTCATATTGATCTACATTGAATTTTGTTCCGTATTTTTGGTTCTCTTGAAATTCTTTGCTGCCCTTATGATCCTGGATAATTTTGCATCATATTCAGACTTTTTCACTTCATTGCTCATCCCAATTTTCCAGGTCTTTCATACAGTTGCTAACTAGAACAGATATGTGTGGCATTCCACAGATAAAGTCAGCTGGGAGGACCATTCAATCCTATCCTCTGTTTCTTACCTTTTAGCCAGTTATTTATCCATGACAGAACTTTCTCTTATATGCTATCGATAGTTCTGTTCCCTTAAATATCATATATGTGTGTGTGTGAGAATACACATGCATACATATATATACATATACAAATATATATGCACATATATATGTACAGATAGATAGGTAGAGTTTTCTTAAGATTCCCAGGTAAGTTCAACCTGGCTCAGGCAATTTGTTACCGTTCATTTTATTAAATTGTTCCGTAATCTCTTCTTTGGTCACATTAAGTTGAAACAAATCCTCTAAAGACTCTTTTGCACAGAAGGACTCTTATGTGGAAACTATTTATCTTCTTTGCAGTGGTATAATGTCATTTCTAGCTCAGATCTTTGTTCTCTCAAAACAGATGTGATCATATTTAGAACTTTGCCTTTCTCTAATAATTTTATGGTCTCTTTCTGGAAGCTGGCATTGAAAATTAAGAGCTTAATCTTATTCTTGATCTCTATGTCACTCTATTATTTTTGGTATTTCTTTTATCATTTCCTCAAAAAATAGTTGGATTTTGCTTTCTTCATTCCTTGTTTTTTATTGAGCTGTCAAAAGTAATGCCATATGTGTTTTTGCTAATGTATATAGCCAGCTGAAAACTCATAAATATCTGAGTCATTTATCTTATTTCTTTCCTATGGGATTTTAATCTTTCATATAGGAAACTGAATTTAATGTGATACTGTGTTTTCAGTAACTCTTTTCCTTCTCTCTTTCTTTCTTTCTTTCTTTCTTTCTTTCTTTCTTTCTTTCTTTCTTTCTTTCTTTCTTTCTTTCTTTCTT
>JAUBNY010000286.1:266643-296489 GCA_032275445.1 Crypturellus soui
TTTCTTTTCTTTTCTTTTCTTTTCTTTTCTTTTCTTTTCTTTTCTTTTCTTTTCTTTTCTTTTCTTTTCTTTTCATCTTTCCTTCTTTCCTTCTTTCCTTCTTTCTCAATAACTCATTCTTTTTTCCTTCCATTCCTCATTTTTTTTCTTTTCTTCTTTTTTCTTCTTACCTTGCCTTGCCTTCCCATCTCTGCTTTCCTTCACTTTTACTTCTATTACTACTTCTATTTCTACTCCTATTCCTATATCCTTTGCTTTTTGCTCCTTTTAATTTCTCTTTTTCTTTTTCTTTTCATTTGTTTATGTTTTCCTTTTTTGTTACCTTTTTTGCATATATCTTAATAGAAAATCTATCAAAAAGGAAATTTCATTAAAAAAATAAAAGTTTTGAGATCAGTACATTGTAACAGTTTTGATGATTTTTGATTACATAATATTTTCAAGAAATAGGTCCATGAACTCTTCCTTGCTATCATTAGCTATTATTTTCTTGATTAATGAGGACAAGAAAGAGGAGTATGAGCTGAAATGAGAATTTGAAATTGTAGATGCCTCAGGCTCTCACAGAAGAAAGGCAGAACTTAATTAGCAGACTATTATAAGGCACAAAAGCAGATTTGATTTGAAACAAAATGAATCAATTTTACAACAGACTACTTTTTCTCTTAGGCAGTTAGCATATTATAAACTCAAAAAGTAATCTAAGTCATTTAAAATTCTTAAGTTGTACAAGATCAAATTTCTAAAAGTTCTCCGTTCATTCTTATTAACTTTATATATACCCCATTGATTTGAAGTAAAGAAATATAAGAAAGTATACAAAATAGATTTTTTTTCTGATTTTTACCAAATAAGTAGAAGCAAAAATAGTAGTAATCATCATCATCATTATTTCAACTGTAATCATGAAATAAACATTTTTGGAGTTTGGTACAAGGCAAGAAGCTAAGAAGACCAACTTAAAGCATTTACTACTTGGAAGATGAAAAAACATGAGATTAAAAAAAAAGGGGACTCCATGAGTGAAAAATAAATGACAGATTCAACCCCTCAAGAGTAATAAACCTATGTTAAAATCTGACAGCAATATTTTTCATATAAGACTGATTTGAGCTGTGCCTCTTGCTGCTATAGTAGAAATGCTTCTCTACTTGTCTATAAAAAAGGGAAAATATTTTCCTTTTGTTTGTTTTAATTTATTTACCAGTGTTTCACAGCAAGAGCACTTAGTGCATTACAGAAAATAAAGGAGCTCAAAATGTACCCTACGAAGATTTACAATACTTTTGTCCTACCAGTTCATTCATTATACATAACTGTCTTGTGCCATATTGTGACACAAGAAGGAAATGCATAGGAGAAAGCACAAAATACATTTTGGGACCCAGCAAAAATTTCTCTCAGAATTTTTCTGAATCAGACTACAAAGTTGCAGAGTACTGAAAATGCTGATTGCAGTCAAACACAAGAAATGAAAAATTTTAATAGTTTCATAATCTCTACGTTACATTGACTGCAATAATATATACCAGATATAGGCCTCCAATTCATTTTCAGGTTTTTTTTAGCTATTATACAAAAACTGGAGACAAAATAAAACATATTTGTGGTAAGCCAGAATTTAAAAAGTAGCATAAGAAAAGAAGCAGATGTTAGACTACCATGCAATATGGAAATATTCAAGATCTGCGAGCAATTCAGAAATATCAGTGAGTATTATGCATATTTTTGTAGCATTGTCACAAAACAGGCTAAACAAGAGAAAATACAGATTCACTTACTGCAGCTGAAAATCCCAATAGATTGATTCTGAGATAAACAAAACTAATCAAATGAAAAAGAAAGAGATGTTATACCTTGAGTTCACTCTCTAGGCTTGATTGCTATTTTTTGCTAATGTTCTCTCATTTACAGAAAAGAATAGAGCTAGAAAAAAAATGATTCAATTTGCAGTTATGAGTCTTCTCCAAGACATTAACATTTTCTATTGGCATCAGGTCAGATTTTGCATCCAGTTTTCACTGTGTGTATATATGTGTTTAGGCACAGCCACATATATCATGCTGAATAAAGGTTCAAGGTGTTTTTGTTTTGTTTTCTTTTGTTTTTATTTTCCAGGTTATTATCAGTACTAACTATAGTGTAAGACCTACTTACTGAGTTTATTACATTTATTGAAGAGGGCTAGGGCACTAGATCTCTGTGTCAGTTTTGACATTCAAGTGTCATTTCTGCCTGCCTGCATACAGTAGTGCTCAAACTCCATTACAAAGAACCTTGTTCTAGTTTTTGTAACATTCTTTTGGCTTGACAGGTATTGCACTGTCAGTGATCTTGGGGGTGATGTTGTTCTGGCAGAAGAGAAATCTCTACATGAATCAAAGCAAGAGGTTAACATGAGAGGGAGATAGTTGTCCTTGTAAACCACTTTGACAAGGATTTAGACAGCAAAATCAGTAGTGTGATTAAAAAAATTTTTTCTTTTTTTTAAAAATCTAAATGCATATTTTCTATTTCTATTTTAGATTTTCCAATCTAATTCTAAAAGTATCCTTTATTTCATCCATCAATAAGTTTCAGCTAAGTGAGAGTAATACAGCCATTTCATAGTACTGGTTTTAGAGAGAGAGGAATACAAGAAGAAATTTTAGACTTGAAAAGGAACCCAGGTAATCAGAATGTCTTTAATAACACCAAATCACAAGGAAAAAAACAGTGTCAGGCAACAGAAAGCAGGTCTCAGTTTTACCTTGCTTCAGAAAAAACACAGCTTGCACAGGACAGGGCTCTCAACAGCTCTCTGGTCACTTGAAATGCTGACAGCTCCCAGTGGTCTGGGACGTCCCTTGGGCTCCTTCTGGAGATGATGTAGGCACTGACATCTACAAAGCAAGGTTCAGGATCATACCAGGAGGTGGTCCTGAGCACATCTCCACTAAGTCAGGGCTCTCATTTCCAGCTATTTATTTCAATCAGCAGTGCAACTAAGGCAGAACACTAGCACTGACCCCATCTTATTTGTCTTGAATGCTCATAACCCCTTCCGTTTCAGGATCTCTCTTCAAAATCGATGCTCTATGAGTTGGGGAGGAAATAGTACTATCACCACCTCTGCACAATGTGACAGAGAAGCCAGATATCTGTACACTGTCACACAAGGACTGCAAAAAAACCTAGACCACAGACTGGTCTTCTGGGCACAGCTGCTCATTTCTGTGCTGGATTCCCTCATACACATGTTCAATGCTCAGGTCCAGGCTCCACTCTCAGTGCAGTTGAAGCAGATACTTTCTGAGGGCAGCAGACAGACAGATATCCAAACAGTCTGGATTTAAGGCAGCATAGTAGTGGTTACTGTTGAGGAAAGTGACCCTTCTGGGCAGCAAGCAGTGGTTGTTGCTTTTGCATTTTGCAGGGGCTGGTCCTCTTAGCAGCAACGTAAGCAACAGTTGTGGCTTGGGGTATTGCAAGCACGTTGCTTGTCCAGCCTGGTGGAGAAAAACACCATATGCATATGTGTCACCAGAAGCAACATGAAAATCGAAACACAGCTTGATGTATTCCGCTTTATTTTACTATGGACACTAGTCTTTTCAGTATCATTCAGTGATATTAAAAGTGAAAGATGCGTTGTTACTTTTCCCACTGACATTTGTAAGTAAGTCCTTCAAAGATCTGAAATATGTGAAAAATTATGTCCTTTGCCATGCCTACTTTTGTCATTTGACATTTGCAATATTTTTACAATTTCCTAAATTTGGTCTTCATGATTATCAACTACAAATAACCATTAAGAGAAAAAAAACCTCAAAGTTATTATGAGGTTCCGTGTGCTGGTCTATTATTACAGTAAAAATAAATTATAAATCTGAGACGTATGGCTATAATGTTTATGTGGGTGCATGCAGAAATAAAACAAAATCAAGGTGGTAATCTGGGAATTTTCTGGGAATTCTCAATGGCTTGGTATGAAAGTACAGCTAAACATCCCAGATGCAAAGGCAGTGAGCTGAAGGAAAGCACTGTAGTATGTTTATTTTCATGTGATGGGCTGGTACCTCTTAGAATCATAAAAACTGAGATTGGTGACTTGCATTTTTTAATATTTTTGAATTTTAAAGGTAATATCAAATATTTTGTCCTCCCTTTTAGCTGCAGCCCTTTGACTTTCATAGCTCACATTTTTTTAAGAGGAGCTAATGAATAGAGGTTCCAGGAAAGGGTTGCTATGAGAGTCTGAACTTCCCCCATACAATTTTCCCATCTGTATGCACATCTCCTGTCACTGGAGAATGCTTCAGTCTTCATTCTGAATTGAACGGCTAGAACCATATTTTCAATAATTACTAAATATTTACAATAATTACTAAATAAGGTATATAGCATGCAGTTTGGAATTTAAACATCTTGATACATATTACTGAAGAAATCCTTTATCATCATGTGCATTTTCTTGGATTCTCTATTAAAATAATGCCTCCATTCTGTTAGAATAACTGTAAGGATAAATCCATGTAAAACAATTGCAGATTTCAATTGAGGTTGCAAAGACAGGGTTGTAAATGTTGAAGATATGTAATATCCCCATTACTTCTGGCATATTGGTGACATTCCTGAGGCTGGTCTGTATTTTTTTCCATTTCTTCACAGTAATTCTTCACCCTGGCAAAGTGAAATGCCTGAGTTAAATGTAAACTTAGTGTTCCCCATCCTCACCCTCTTTGATCAATTCCTTGATGAAATGCTATATGGATATTTAAAAGACTTCCTGTCAAAACAGTATACTTTTCCCTTCTTGGTGCCTCCTACTGGGTTGGAAACATGCTTTTGGAGATTTTTTACAGTCCTCTGCCCAAAACATATATCTCTTCAAACAACACATTGTACCATGGTTTACACAATGGCAGAGGTGAGGCTTGCAGAAATTCATGTAGGTGAAAAAGAATAATGGAATTCAAACTTTTCCTTCATTTTTCCATTGACTGTTTCTCTTAGTACAATTAGAGTGATGCATCAACATTAGTGACATAGTTTCAGAAAGAACCAATGCACAATCTAACTGTCGTAAAGCAAATAAACCAAACATTTTCCCAGGCATTTCTATCATCTTAGCAATGAAATTTCTCCATGACAGATTTCATCAATGCCACATAAAGTAAAAAAAGGATATGGTCATAATAAGAGACATATATAAATATTAAATTTTACTTCAAATATTTTCTTCTGTCAGTGTAAGCTTCTAATAATTTGATTCTTCACGGTAAGAAGCACAAGTTTTTCTTAACCTATAAAATCATTTCAGTATCTTTCCTTAAAGGAACTGAAATATTTTATCTGTTTCCCTCCTGATAAAGGTTTGAGTTGCTATTTCTTCCAAATTACCTCTTGGCAGAAAAGTCAACCAATTTTAACATCAAATATATTTTTTACACACGAAGGAATGCATTTCCTTGATCATATGCTCAGTAGTGTACAAGAACCAAAGAAAACTAATCCCTTATCCAAGAAATGACTATCTGCAAACACGGGCAGCACAGGAAAAACTTAAGATTGATAATGTGAAATAACTTTGCTCCAAAAACCCATCCACATCTGCCTTCTTACTTTTGTGTGTTCTAAGACCAAATAGCCAGGGTTATTCTCCAGTCTTTGGTAAAAACTCAAGCATAAGAATGTATATAACAACAGCTGCTACGTAAATATGCTTATTTTTGAACTTCAGAAGTTCATATGGGAAGATCTACTGGAAACAGAGACAAAAGTCTCACAAACAGTTCTCTGTAGAAATGAAAAGGTTGCTTTCCTTTGAGCAAAACCTTCTTTGGGATCTGGCATGCTTCTCCACTTTACCAGCTTTAATCTACCAACAAAGAAGCATTATTAAGCCAGATATTCTGGACACTTTATGCAAAATCAATTTTCCTTTTGAATATTGCACCTTTCTACTGAAAACACTTTGAGGCAGCAGACTATTAGTCTTCCTAAAGTGGTAGAAAACCATGTTCTATAGCTAGAGGAGAAGCAATGATGATAACATTTTCATCTCATCTCTAATTTCAGAGCCTGTTATTTCTTCCTTTGAGAGTCACTGCCATTTTAACAGATTTTTTTGGCCCAGATCATCATGCCAGTAGGAATCCCAATAAGAAATTATACTTACTTAATTGCAGATATGGAAAACATATGAAGAAGGTACCAATAATGCTGCTTCAGAAACCATGAACCTTTTTCTAAGAACATAATTTGAAAGAGTGCAGCATAAAATCTTTTATCTTTCATTATCACTTAGCAGTACTTATGCCCTTCATATTTCTACATGTAATGACTGTTTATTTTTAGGAATGAGGCACCTATAAATTTTTCTCATATATATCTAAAGAATAGCTTACTACTACCACTTATTAATACTACTAGGTGCAGTGGTTTTTGAAGAGGAGAAACCTGGTTGGTATTTTAATCTTTTCCATTTTTATCCCTCTTTCCAATGTAAAAATAATTATCTGTAACTAAGTTCTTAATTCTCTTTTACTGTGTCACAAAAATTATATATAATGAATACTTAGAGAGTTGAAAGATTGATGAAGTACCACAGAATTTGGAAATATTTAAAAGATTTCCAATGATGCAGTTCCATAAACTGTATCATAATATGGAAATCTAAACCATATAATTACAAAGTTCATCATTAAGGGAAATCTAATTGAATTATTTAGGGAACCTAGGGAAGTCATTCACATAAAATATTATAGAAAATAAGATGAATTAAATGGTTTTCTTTTAAGTTAGAGGAAAACGAGGTCTAAGTTAAAAAAGCTGAGCAATACTATAAGCGTATATATATGCTTTAACTGAGAGAATAATTTAGCTTTCAAAACTCTAATATTGATAAATAAAAAAGAGACTATGTGGAATATACTAGTGTAAAATGTTAATTTAAGTGGAGCTGACATTTACTACTCCTTCTCCCTTATTTTAGAAAAGAACCTAAAAAATGAACCTAAAAAAATGAACATACAACTATAGAGCTCTTGGATGAACATTTTGCTGCCAAAGCAAGTGGGATTAATAGAAGTTTTCCTGTTAAATCATCAGAAAAATAAGGCAAGATACCAAATAAAAGATATTTTTCATCCTTCACTCTTTGAAATTGGAATCCAGGTTTCAGTCTTTAAAGGAAAAGAGATGAGTGGGATTTGTGCACTTATGCAAATTAAAGTCTGAGTAAACAAACCCTGCTCTGGCTAAGTTTCGTAAACAAGTTATTTGTTACCCTTGATACAAGATGGACCTTTTTCATACAAAAATACATTTAAATTTTGACATTTTATTAATGAATAATTAGCCAACTAGGATAAAGTTTATTAGTTTTTTCCTTTAATGATGCTGTGTTCTTTCTCTCCTGATACTTTTTCTGTGGCAAAATTAGATAATAGAGCATGTTTATAAATCACATAAATCCCGCCAAAATGTGAGAGCTCAGTGTTTTGAGTTGGGACCACCTGAAGATCATTTCAACTCAACAAAGTATCATCACTTCCACAAATAAGTAGAAATAATCAACAACACAAGTCTAAATTCAAGAATGACTGAGGCAGTATTTATACAAAAATAAAACTGAAAAGTATGACAATCATCTCAATAGATGTGTTGTGACTGCACCATGAAAAAGGGTGTTTTGTATCTCAGAGATGTGAAATACCAGCTTATATCTATTCAGTCTTTATGAAGGCCTCAGCTCTTTGTTGGACATAGTTCCACCTGAAGACTAATCAGAGACAGTTCAGAGTTCAAGGATTGGTTATGCTTATAGGAAATGTTGGTCTTTTTGGCTGTTTATTTCAACAGTGCAATTATCTTTAAACATAAAACAATATTTCTATAACTTATGAGAATGTAATCATTAAAACCAGTTCCCTTTGGTATGTCCAGAGAAGTCACAGCAGAAAAAGAGAGAGCTACTTATGAAAAATACCTAATTTCAGAAAAAAAGTAAAAAAAAAAAAGTTGATATACAAGAGTACTACAAATCTGTTACATAAAAAGTAATAACTGAAGTTATAGTCCTATCAGAAAAGCTCTTGTACTTTGAAGACCAAGTCAGAGATGTGTTATTTTTAACTCAGTATTTATTATGCAAGACATTGAATTTAAACATTATATTCAATATATTCTACCCTAAATACATACTGGCAGCAACAAAAAATATTTTAAGAAACCACTGTGTAGCACAAATATGAGGACTATGCTGTAATGAGATGGAAATTCCTATAAAAGTATTTGTAAATTATGTGAATATAGTATAAATATAAGTAAATAGCAATATTTCTAAATAAATACAAATAAAATATACAATTACAACACATAATAGAGTCATATGCATATCAGTTTTAAGATATGCATATGATAAATATATATGTATTTATATATACTAAATAAATGGGTTGGAATAAATATTCTTCTGAAAAATTATAGATTATACTATAACTCAAAACTATGTATCTGAAAGTTATACTTGAAATCTAGATATATCTATATTCATTTTGTCATTTTGTATCTAAATTTATTTACGGTAATTCACAGTAACCAGAAGACAGATATTTTTCTTTGAAATATTCTTGATTAGTCGTTTTATGAAGTAATGCTCCTGATGAGGCCACAATGAAATTCATTACTATGTAGAGACCAAAATTTTCATTTTGAAAAGATTCCTCATTGCCCAAGAGTTATTGATTCATGCTCTGTTCTTTTTGAATCATCTAGAGGAGGCAGGTTTTATACTCTCTGCATGTAAGGAAAGGGAAAGAACCAAATAAACTCTTATTATTTCTTATTCTGCTTCTTTTCTTAGAGGGAGGTACACTAATAGATGAGCTAAGACATGACAGGTCAGGAGAAATCATCATGATGATGGGGGTATTTTTTTCATTTAATTTCATTCCTCACTAAAAGAAATAAACAACAAATAAAAATATTTAGATCTGTTAGGGAGGAATGGTAAGACATTAATGGATAAAGTTGATAAAACTGATGCTAGTAAGTGGTAAAAATTTGCTGAAAGTATCAAGTTTAAAAAAATTATCTCAGAGAACTTTCAAAGGGTAAGGCTACACATGTTAAAATAATGGCTGTTTCCACAATGGAAAAGGGGAGATCTAATCTAAGAGATGTTATATAATATAATTTCTATATGTTATATATGTTTTATATATTATGTGTATGATATATATTTTATATATGTGAATATATATATTTTATATATGAATATATATTTTCATATATGATATATGCATATGTATTTTATATATTTTTATATAATATAATATTTGTAAAAAGATAGAGGAAAAGTGGGTAAGTGGGTAATATTGTGAAGCAAGTATTCATCAAAAAATAATCTAATATCAATCAGATCTTTTGCAACACAATAAAAGGCCTGTGGATGAATAAGAAGCTGTAAATGTATATCTTTGGCTGACACTGTATATCTTTTACTGACACTGTATCATAAACAAGATTTTAGATTTAAAATAGTTATGAATAAAAAGGTTGCAAAATATTAAGTTGGGAGGTATTGCAATTCCATTTATGAACAGAATAAAATTTATGCATTGGAAAAAGTACATTTCAATTAACCGCATCTGCATTTAACAGGAACCCTCCTCTGCAAAAACACAGAATGGGCAACGACTGACAAGCTAGAAATTTTTGTGAAGAAGGAACAAGCAACCGTTGTAGATTGCAAACTGAACCTATGTCAGCATCATCATACCCCTTCATGATCATACTGGTGAAGAAAGGAAGCAGCAGAGGCTTTAATCCAGCTGCAACTTTCTTCCATCTGTAGGTAACACCAGATTCCAGACTGCACATTATGTCTAGTTTTGAGTATAACATTTCAAAATATTGAAAGCAAAGGGACTTGAAAGAAAAGAGAAAAGAATAATTTTAGACCTATAAGAATGTTCCACCAAGGAAAGCTGAAACACAATTGAATATGGTTAATTTAGAACTGAAAAAGTAAGGGACACTCCAGCATTTTACAAAAAAAAAAAAAGTGAAAGGATGCTGTCTAAAAAAGAATACACTTCTCCATGTCCAAGGTGAAAAAGGAAGATGCAATGGCAGATGTAATATCATGTATTAAATTAGAAGACATGATATTAGATTAGACATTAAGAAGAATTTTATAATTTTGAGAAAAAAAACAGTGCTTGCTACAGAGACTACAGAGATCATGGAGTTTTTAATAATTTATTATTAAACAAAAAGACTTGAAATGACGTGGATATCACTGACTCTATGTTGTAATTAGAGGATTTGTCAGTTTATTCAGATATTCTGCTTTGATATATTTATATATAAATATGTGTATGTAAAAAAGACAAAAGATGGAAATTCATAATAATTTAAGAAAAAAAGCTTTAACACCATATATAAACATTATTATCATGAGTGCATTTTCCCTCCTCAAAGTGAAACCAATTTTGACTACCTAGACTAAAATTGCCCATGATATGGAGCAATTAGTTAAACATTGATGATTTTGAAGGGTTCCTTCCTAAGTCTTCCTCTCCCAGCTATACAGTTTCAGAATAACAGGTACATTGCTCAACAGTCTGACACTGCAGACTGGGTAGGCTAATGAGTTTTAGACAAGAAATTTTTCAGTTTGATTTCTTGTTTGAAGAATCAGTACAGAAGAACCTCATTAATCCATATTTGTTTGAATCAAGGTCTCTATAATGTTCTGGAAATATGAAATCTCTCTACCAATTTCTCAGTACATGCTGACTAACATTTGCTCTAATAAGATATCATGGAAACCTTTACCTGAGGAACAGAGGTGCAAAGATGTGTGCAGTACAGTACATCAAATACAGACACAAGGAGGCTTCAGTGCTAAGAAGAACCTACCCGTGACCTAAATTGCTGATGCAGATGCACTTGTGGAGGCAACAGTTCCCAGGGGAAGCCAGCATCTCTCCATGCCAACTTCAGTGTCATCTAAACAGAAGTGGGTGATTTGAGCCTCTCTCTAACCTCACAAGAAATTGTAACTGGTTTGTGCTAAGCCCCTTAACAGCTCTGAGTTTCACAATAAACTCTTACTTTTTTATACTCTTTTACATTTAAATGAATTTTTGACTGACCTATATACCATTACATTTTTAAAAATTAAAATAATAATGTAAATGTACAAATGTCTTTGCTGCTTCTCAGTTTGAGTAGTACTAAGCTCATAGTAACAGATCAGAAGGTAGTTCACTACACAGCACAGCTTTGCTGTAATTGAGATGCTTATTTCAAAGAAAGGAATTACTTGATCTAGGAAACATCTATCCCAGCAAGCTGAGATACTAAAGAATCAAAGCATCCAGTTACACCAGCATTAATTTCCCCTTTGCACTGCAATTTCATAAAGGAGATTTCTTTTCAGGACAATTCTCTCCTCATAGTTGATGTTAAAGTTCACTGGTGTTGATATTTATGACACTTTCCTCAAATCAGAAGAGATCTGACGGCTTTTTCACAAACATTTTCACTAGGGAGATGAAAAAAATATTTAAACTAAGAGATAGTGTTAGCAGCAGAACACTAGATAGAAATTGCTCATGACCAAATTTCTACTAGCAATTAGAAAATACTTTCCAACCGTGGTGGAAGTGAGGCTCTGAAAGAGTTTCCCCATAGAAGGAGAGAACCACATGGTTATGATGGTCATGGTTATGACCGCATTAAGTTTGTGGATCTTGCGGTATGATGCAACTGCACCAACAGTAGAATTTTTTCTGTCTTTCTGTTTGCTCTAGTTCTTTCAAAATGTATGCCTAGGAGGGATCAGAAACAGAGCAAGATGTGAGATACATGGAACTCTTCACACACCCTGTTAACTGCACTCCAGTTCCTTCTGCTCACTGATTTTGAGGTTACCACTCACATGCAAATCTTGCACAAAGGTTCCACCAGTGCTGTAGAAGAAGCAAGAGATCTTGCAAACTGAGAACTTTTCTATAGAGCATGGTAACACTACAGCTTTCTGAGCTAAATTAATTTCAAAATCACTTTGTTTTCATTATTAAATTTATTATCTAAATCAGACTATACCATTCTTGATAATCTATGTACAGGAATTTCATAATTATTAGCCTAAATTAGCTATGTTTCAGTTTATTTAAAATTATACTACACAGTGAAGTGAGAACAAATGTATTTAAAAACAGAATAAGTATGGATGTGCTCTTCTAAGAAAATGGCTTATTCCAGGTATGTTTAGAAATATATTCTCTTGTACTCCTGTATGTAATTGAATAATAATAACACAGAGGGAAATATTTTTATTTTAATTGATTTATTTTTTCAAAATACATCATTACTAATCTCTATAGCAATCAACTCAGTCACTTGTAACAGTATAGTACACTTATGCATTTCAAGCTGGCATCTATCTAGGAAAAGAGAAGAAAATATTCTTGATTCTTGAGATTCCTTAGATAGAGAACACTTAGTACAGAGAAATGATCTTTAAATTCTTTCAATAGAAAATGCTTGGACGAGGAAACAGTGTTTTGACTGATTTCCATAATCAAAACTCAGAATTTCTATAGACTGTTAAAAAAATCCTTTACAATACAAGAGTGATGGCGTAGATAGAATGAAATATGTAATTATAAAGCATGGGTGCTTATTTTTTTTAATATATTTTAGTATCTATAATTCTCAGAAGATAAGATGAGATATGGAGCAAAGTACAGGAAGCTTGGAACAGAGGAACGTCAAAGATGCCAAGTCACAGAACAAGTGAGATGAACTATATCACCTATATCACGCAGTCTGAAACTTGGACAGGACTGAATAATGGAAGGAATGAGCAAGTACCAATATCATCATTTCTCAGGAATGTCAAGGGTGCCCTATCAGAACTGAAGAGAATTTTCCCCATCAGATTTATCTTCAAAACATAAAAATATGAAAATTTCTTTCTAGAACCTGTTTATGTTGGTACTGCAAGCATTGCTTATGTTTTAATGGAAAAAGGTGACTTGCATGTTTATCTATAATATCTTTCTTGACTTTGTTTTTTGCATTGAGAATAATAGCTAGTATGATCCTGTGAAGATAATTCCAGGGGGAATTGTATTTGTTAAAAAAATGCATTGCGAATGAGTTTTCCAAAATATATTCTATTTTATTACTTTTTCTTTTTTGTATCTATTTTCAATCAAAGAGCATTAATCCCATGAGCATTATTCCCTGTATGCTACTTGGAAGTTAAGTGAGTGTTATGCAGTAAAGCAAGAAAACACGGTAGGCTACAATGTGACTCGAAGGTCAATTCAGATACGATTAAGGCTTCACAGTTTCTGCAAATCCAAATAATTAATATTATGTTAGTAGTTACTACCTGGTGAGTAGTGTCTTTTTGTGAATGATTTCATATTTTGGGGCTTTGGGGGAGGAAGGGACATTGAAAGGCTTTCTAAGAAATGCCACAAGGTTAGTTTCTTGGAGGGCTTGGGATTTTTTTCTAAGAAAATAGAAGCAATACATTTCTGATGCTGCCACATCATGTATCCATCAGGCCTCACGTTTGGATGTCAGAAGCTTTTACTCTAGCATTTCCTTTCAAAATTGCATCAATCATTAAACTTTGATTGCATTTTTTTTTAATGTAAACCCTATCTCTTCAAAATCACTTGCAGTTGCTTTTCTTTGAAAGAAGAAAGAGTTCCTGTTTTTCTTAATATCAAGGCAAATATATCTTCTATTTCACTCATGCCTACTGAAGTATTGGGAAGATATCTACTTTCTATAATCCACCTTACAACAGGAATGAAAATTTTTATGGAAAAGCAGCTTTTAAAGATATTCTTTGGTGTCTTGCCCCTACCCTCCCCCTCCATATTTACATATTATGTATATCTATTCCCCAAACTATAAATTTCTGCTCTGTATATGAAACACAATATATAATGAAGGATTCAAAAAAGTAACTAATCTTTGCCTTGGCAAGCATAGTATATATTTTCCTGGCGTTACTAATTGTCAGAAATCTTCTAATTTTAAAGGGTTCTGCCAGGTCTTGCAGAATTAAATCAAACATTTTTAATTATTTTAGAAAGAAATATATATGCATTTTAAATTGAATTAGGAAGAAAATAGAGTATTAAAGTCATGTTTCCTTCATTTTGATTTGAAGACTAAGGTTGTCTGAAACAACCCTGAGTAAAATAGATTAAAAAAAAAGGGGAGCGGGGAGTTGGCGGGTAGAGTGCTCAGATTATTAGAGAAACATTTCATTACACATCCACACCAGTATTCATCTTTCTCAAAAATTAATTACACTTTTTCTAATAGACTTTATAGTAAGCAATTATGGAAAAAATGAGCTTCAGAGCCACTTGCCATTTTTAAAGACAAGATAACATTAATTACTTGCTTCAGGATATTTGTGTATTCTGTTTTAATTTTTATACTGAAATTGAAACTTAGAAATAGATTTTTAATATGAGGAATTCAAAACACTGCTTTCTGTGTAGGAATCGCTATAGAGATAAAAGAGACCATAAACCAGTGACACACAAAGAAATATCATTTCTTGTTAGAGAGAGATTTGATTAGATTGATAACTCTGAGGAAAGATTTCTCTTCCTTGGTTTTTGACAAAAAAACTCCATATTCTTGAACTTGAAAGAAAATTGAAAGGTGAATGTTTTCCCCAGTCCTGACTCAGCATGCAAAGAAAGAGCAGAAAGCTGAAGGAAACAGGCTTATTTTTCTGACTTTTTGTTTTCACACCAATGTAGCAGGACCTTCTGGCTTCAAATAATCTTTATCAGGAACTAGCACTTCAACATGTAATGGGGAAATATCTCCCAGGATGCCAACATGCATCTGAGCAAAAAACATTAGCCTCAGTTTTGACTTAACGAGAAATACAGTACCACAAGCAAAAATTAATCCAGAATTAAACTGTACCTCTTTTTAATTGTTTACAATTCTCCCAAAGTTTTTTCTTTAGTATGTAAGGAGCAATTATTTTTTCAATATGTAAGTATCAATTATTGAACTTATGTCCTTAACAGGGGCATTTTTCTCTAAAGAAAAGCTGTTCTGGAAGCCACAGACGGGTGGAGGTCAAAAGACTGTCCAGAATAAGGTGTTTGTTTGTTTGTTTGTTTGAAGTAGCATTTTTTCATATCTTAAAATCTCTTCACAAGGCCTTTCATTTTTCTACTTTTGCAGAAAGGTCATTGGGCTAGATCTGCCACATCGGCTATAGCCTTTTTTATAATCTTTGTATTACCATAGCCCCTACAGTGTGTATGAAACAATCCTTTGTGCTGACCAGCTAAGGAAACCACACTAAAGTTTCAGGAATAAATGAACTATCCTTTTTCATCTTTTAGAAAATAGCCATCTACGCATTTCATTTTTGTCCTCAGTGAAATGAAATGCTTATAGTGGAAAATCCCATGAAACACTTTAGAAAGCAAAAAGATCACAGAATTGTTCTCTCTGCAGAGAACATTTTGCCCTCTACACACAAGTTTTGCATTGCACTCTTTTGATAGTATGATTGTGAGTCTGATAATATAATTTTATCATAATAAAATGTGAAGCATTCTACTAAATAAATTATTTGGAGATACACATAAATACAATACATACAGTTTATGCATCTTTAAAAAGAAGGTCTTTCCAATATCTATATATCTTCTGTTTGTTTATTCTTAGAACCTTCTATTTCTGTTTAAATCTATCCCATATCTGCTAGGTATCTTGTCCCTTTCTTTATACCCACTTCATTTTGCAATATCTTTTTTTCTGCCTATATAACTTAGTTTTATTTTCCCTTTCCCCAGTAAATTAATAAAAAAATAATGTAAGCTTAAAAAGCAACTCTTCCCTTCCTCTTAGGTTTATTGCCCTAAATAAACAAATAAATAAATGTAAAAGCAAAAAGAAAAATTGGGAGCTTTCCAAGGCAGAGGCTCAGCTCAGTGACACTGAGTAGAAAGGAGTGCAAGGAAGCATCTAATGGGCAGACTTGAAATGCTTACTTTATGCATCTTGTTTTATGATAAAAGTTTTATGGGAGGCATTTGGGGAAAGAAACATATGCCATGGTGTGAAAAGTGTTGTAATTGTAAAAGCATGGTAATCTGGGCCAAGAAATTGAAACACAAAGTGTTTGTGTTGAGAGGTAACAAACTATAGGCAATGGTTAACATCCCTGAAGTGCAAACATTACACCCTGGGAATAAGGAAAAAGCATGTGAAACTGATTAAAAATTTCCTCTTAACCAAGAATTGAGGCAAGGATTTACTGTCCCACCAAAAAAGGACTACAGTTGCCCTGCACCCTGATTGCATTCTTCTTGCCAGAGAGTTGAAATAACAAAAAGATAATACCTAATCTCCAGTGGTTTCTGGGAACTGCACTTTTCTTTCCCTTTCCCCATTTTCTCCTTTCTCCTTTCTGCTAGGTTCAGTTTTCTTTCCACTACAGTTAATGATATTAAATGAATGATATTAACAAAATTAAAGTGATCTACACCAGCACAGACTGAACCAGCACAAAACACAAGCTGTCTTTATATATATTTTTTTTTTTCTTTTCTTTTTATTTTGCATAGTCCTATGGTGTGTATGCTCTAGGATACTCCTGCTGAAATCACCAGTTAATTTGCTTGTTCAGTGGCTTAAATTTAAGCACAGGGGAAGGAACATATTTTAGAGGTAGAAAGACCATAAACTATATGGAATCCACAGTGATATGGAATCCACAATGAAGTAGTGAGACTGCAATATACTATTATCTGAATTTAGGCCAGCTTGTGGCATTTAGAGACTTAGGAGTACAGTATGTTTTCTCAGTATTTATTTCACATAAAAAGGGAAATAATTTTATAAAAATGAAACATGCGTGTAAGACAGATCGGATATATTGTGTTGTAAATAAACTTCTCTGCTAAAAAAAGGCCCAAGGGAATTGCTCTCTGGATTAAGCCCTAGGAGAAAAAGTGTTTCTCAAAGGAAAACGACACACAGTTCAAGACAAAAAAAAAATAAATAAAGGGATTCCTTAATCTTTTAACACAAAATAGCCTGTTTTGAGCCGAGCACAAATACTCCTTGATGAATTGCATTACTCTCCTCCAAATAAGTTTAAAAGTGATCTTGCCTGTGAGTGGAAGTATCTTTAGTCTGTCTTTAAGCCAATAATCAGTTAATTTAGTTTTAAGATTGTTAACATAGTATGGGAAACATATTTAAGCTAAAAGTTCATAAATAATTTGCAGTAAAACAAATTGAACAAATAAATGCCTTAGAACAGATATTATAAAAATATCCCAAATTTTTAAAATATTTAACAAATAAATATTTGTTATAAAAGCAAAATATCCTTTCTGCACCCACCCTCTTCTCTTGCATGCTCTTCCATAAATGAGAAGGATGGAAATGATTTTGAAGTAATTTGGATGAGGCAATATCATATGAGAGTTATCATATATAAAAAAAAGATTTATTAAACGTATGGAATATATGAATTAATTAGAGATGCAAAACTGTCATGCATTAAAACATCATCTGGGTACTCTTCAAGATGAAATAAGCTTCTATTTCACTTAAACATTTTACTAAGTTAAAATACCCTGGAATGCACACACAACTTAAATATATGTTACCTTTCAATAATTCATCTTCACTTTTCTAAATTGTCCAACTAGAAATGCTGTGAGAACTGCAGCATCACTGAAATCAAGTAAAATCTGAAATCTTTATAAGGACTTAATATTTGTTTTATCTGTTGGAAGGCAGCAAGAAGAAGAGGGTTGCACAATGCAATCCTAATGTCTTTTCCTTTGTTTTGAAAGGGAGAGGATTTGGATCCTCCAAAG
Organism: Crypturellus soui; assembly: GCA_032275445.1. Lineage (NCBI taxonomy): Eukaryota > Metazoa > Chordata > Aves > Tinamiformes > Tinamidae > Crypturellus > Crypturellus soui. The sequence goes on from JAUBNY010000286.1 coordinate 284,544, forward strand.
AAATGCAACAAGCATCACACACCATGACCTTTGCCATACAGCATGCTCATTTTTGTTGCTCTGGTCTCAATAATGGAGATAATCTACGTACAGACTTCTGTTAGGTGACTTTTCCAATAATTTGTCAAGTGCTTTGAATTGTTTTGTGGGACCTCCTGGCTCCCCATAGCCCAGGGCTTTCGGTTGGTGCTCCACGATGCTGCAACGATGATGGCTCCATTCCTGGCTCCAGCCCCATTTCCACTTATTAAGATACTTCTAGACTACAAGCTTCAGTAAACCATGAACAAAAAATAGTCATTTGACCATGAGGTTATCTGGCAGAGCAATAAAGATTTCACAGTTCAGTCTAATTTCTTATAAGCTCAGGTTCCTATCCTAATTAATGTTTCCATCACTTTCCATTACTTTGAGTTTTGGCTGCGAAATTACTATTCTTGCACCACAGAAAAAAAGACTAGAAGCAGAGAGAAAAGGCATCAATGTTGGACATTTTCAGTGTGATAGTAGGTTGCACAGTTATATTGAAAATAGGAATGAAACTCCACATGAACATGAAAATAACAACTCTCATATCAACAAACTAGAACAAGGTCAGAAGGGGACTGTGCAATTCTACCACGTAGAAACATGAAATACTTCAGATTTTCTCAATTGCATGGTCATTGGATGATGCTTGCCTGCCACTTCCCAAGTATTCTGCAATGTTTGCTAAGAAAATAAAGCGGACATTAGAGATGGAAAAGGCTCAAGATCTTCAGCCCAGTCTCCCAGAGCAGGATCACTGTTTCTTCCTGGTAGAGGGAGTAGAAACTTCTAAAAACTTCTAAAATTTCTGATGACAGGGAGCAGACAGACTGCCTCGTCAAGGCATTCAGGGATTGCAGTCCTCACAGCTAGAAATCCCCCTGATTCTTAACTAAAATCCATTTGCTGTAATTTAAAGCTATTATTCCTCATCATTCCCAAAAGAGATAACTCCTTTCTTTGAGGTTACTTTTACCATTACATTTGTGATTTTTGATACTATGGGGATAAAATGCCCTCCAAGTAAGATATCACTAGACTGAGCTTATAAAAGGCAGAGAAGTTAGGTGCGGGAAAAAAAGAAAAAGAAATTGTTAAAAAATAAATAAAAGATTAAATATTATAGTCTATTCTATATGTTGAATAAGGCAAAAAGGTAGGAAAGAGCCAGTAAATGATGCAATTAGAGACTTATATATTAGCTTTCATACAAGTGCTTAGAGTTGGTACTGTTTAAACTGCTTGCATCCTTGATATTCTTAAACTTTTAAGTTCCATTTTTTTGTGATATCTGTAATATAAAAACACATAAAAGTAAACTGAAGGCAAAAGAGGTGTTAAGAATGTAACACATGCACAGAACAAATGTATCTCCTTTTTACTGATTCAAAAATACATTTTAAGCATCAGCATTTTCATCTTGAACAACATCTGTTTTTTTTTCCCAGTGTAACTACTTGGCACCTGAGGTGCATTCATTGATAGAACATGTAACATTTCCATTAAAGCATAACAGATGTAAATTCCAGTTTGTGCAATCCTTGTTATAATAATTGTGTTATATCCAGTTTTCGAAATTATATTTAATCAATTTCTTGCATATATATTGTGCAAACTGTGCAGTTGCATGCATTTTTTTTCTGACAGATCTTCCTTGCAGACAACTTCAAAACTGTTTTGTGATATGTTGCCAGGATACCAGATTAGAGTATTAGATTTCTTTAGTGCTTTCATTTTTTGCCACTTTTGTTTCCTTTGCCTTAGGTTCTTAGTACATTGTCTTCTGCTTCTGCTATTTAACTTGCTAGATGATATTATCTTATTTCCTGCCACAGTTGCAATTGAGGAGTGCATAGGGGTGGGGCACAAACACTTTCTCCCTACCTAAGTTGAAAAAGAAAATTTCTCAAATAAACACAAGACACAAGGGACTGAATTCTGGCAAGATATACAAGAAGCTTTTCACCCTGATATGAAGAGCAAGCAACAATAAAAGCATTTCTATATAAAATATGCTATTGTCTTACAAACCATCAAGCAAATGCAAAGCATTACATCAAAATTACCACATAAAGGTTTTTATGCTTTTATAACTTTTTTTTCCTATGGTGAAAACACTGAAACAGTAGCAAGTCTTCAGGAAAAGTGTTTTACAGACACAACTATTTTCTTATAAGCAGTCATTTAAGTAGCTTAGTATTTTTGAATTCAAAGTAGCATGCAAATTGCCTATCAAAATGCTATCCAACAATTAAAAAAAAATGTAGTTTTCCTCCATAGTCTTCCCTCTCATATCTGGCCTGGGAAATCTTTTTGAATTTCTAGCAATTTGAACTCTTCCTAACATTTGTTTTTAAGTTGTCAGTAATTACATTTACTGTGCAGTAATTGCACAGTGCTTATATCTAGGGCAAACTATGTTCTTTGTTATACTCATTTATTTCCCACCAGCTTTAATGTACATAGAGCATAACCAAAGATCATCTTTCAATTCATGGCTTCTATCCCTCAGAGCAACATTTTTGTAGATTGAGTTTATCAATCAGCTTCTGGCAGTCTAAGGTTTAGTTTAAAAGGAAGATGTTTCAAACTCTTCTAGCAAGGAAACGCATATTCTGAATATCAACTGGTGGTGTTTAACATTTCTTGGTCAATGGGCAAGCATCTGCAAATCATCACAAATGAGATTTATAAAATGGACTTTAGGTCTGCCAAACAAATCGAAGTTCTTTATCAACAGTAACTTAATAAACCTGGATGCTACCCCTAAAAATGATTCTACAGACCTTCTCAGACTTCTGTAAATGTTAGTCCAAATTGGGTCTAGCTCTATTTGTCAAAGAGACATCTAGCCACAGAGTCATATAGGACAAAGACTCTTCTGAGGTCGTACAGAATAAGTACTACAGACTTGCATACATACACTCAACAAATAAATAATTGCAATATTAATGCTAACTTCCCTTCAACTACAGACATGTTATAATTTTAAAAGCTGTGATTTCTGGACAAACCACTAATTGCCAAATGTCATTTCATTAATATTCAATGAAACATCAAAAATACTGCTTTTTTGTCTTTATCAGTGTTAAAACAAAGTGCATTCCTAAAATAATTGCCAATTCCAAATAACATTCTTCACATAAAAACATATGAAAAAAAGTTTTAATTTGTTTGCCTGGCAGTGCTCTGTTTGAAAGTTTGCAATATTCACAGTGCCAATTTTGTTTCTTTTCTTTCTTTAATAAATAATGTCTTTGTATAGGAAGTTATATATATATACATACACACACACATACATAGTTATACATATATATAACTATAAAAACTTCTTTATGTACATATATATATGTATACAAACTTCTTTATATTTTCTATAACTTCATAGAATTTGGACTCCTTCCTTAAAGTAATTAAGCAAGCATCCATATTTAGTAATGATACTTTGCAAGTTTAAAACTTCTCAGCTTAAAATGCAACTGTCATACTAGATCAGGGAGATGTTATGTCATATGATGAACTGCAGCAAATAAGGAGATGTGAACAAGCAAAGTGGCCTCGCACACAAACTCGTGTTCCAAATTAAGACCTGAGGCACAAGAGAAAAATGCAGTGTCCTAGAGCTCTTCTAAGTCATTCGGTGTAGTTGAGTGTATTAACAGTAGCAGGTCTAGAGAGAGTCTCATTTACTGCACTAAACATATTAAGTTCACCAGAAGGTAATTTATTTCCCTAGATCTTAGTCTCTTCACAGAGTCTAATTTGAATCTATCCTGAAACTCTTGGTTACTAAATTAAAGTCGTTCCAGGAGTCTGAGTTTTCAGTCTTGCTGCAATTGCAGGAAAGAAACAAGAAGGGGAAAATTTTGCTGCCTTTGGGCCTTCCTTTCCTGCTTATAACTCTGTTTCAATTTGCACTCTTGTAGTTGCCTAACCAGCTCTATCACTGTGAAAAGATGACCAGTACTATGGTTACCGCTATTCATATTACAAACCTTCCTTTTGCTGTGTCAAAAAAAAAAGAGTAAAATTACTTTCTCACAGTATTTCATAACGATGTAGGTGGGAGAAGACTAGTGGAAAAATAGCAATGAGATTTTTGTTTTTACAAATCAAAAAAGCTTCTATTTGCTTTACCTGGTATAGTTACTGCACTAATATTCCTTCCTCAAAGGTACTAAAAGATCCTTAGAGTTATCCAACTATTAAATGAGCGTATTACATTTGAATGCATTTTGGGAAAAAAAAGATCAATTAAATTTTCATTTATAAGAGAATTTATGGAAATAGTATTTTGAATCGTCTTGCAACCATACATGTATAAACACACAAAAAGAATTTTGAAAAGGGCTCTATTAGAGTACAGGTTTTCTGTTCTTTTTCCTGTGTAAATATTCAAAATGTAAAGGGGAAAAATGTGTCTGTAACGAAAATTTGGCAATTGTTTATATTCTGTGTGATACTGATGCTTGATTACCAAAAGAAAAAAAACTATTTTAAATGCTTCTTCTTAAAAAAGTGAGTTTAATGTTTCTGAAAATCAAGTAAATAAGATCTGAAATCAAATTAGATGATAGTCACTGCAGTCAGGATTTTCAGAGAATTAAGTTCTGAACATGCTTTAGAGTTTTATACATATAAATCTAAACAGCTTTACAGTCATTTTGAATTTGAAAAAAAATATTTCAAAGAAAGAGACAGATCCAGGAAGCAAAGCTATTTGTTCTTTCATTTCTTAAGCGTCTGATGGTAACGTGCATTCTCTTATTTAAAAATATATATATATATATATATATATATATTTGGGCAAGAAAACATACTTTCCTCTAGGCTCATTATTTTGGCAATGACTGAGTCATTCTGACTGAAATATTTTCAAACAAGTCAACATGGAGTAGTTACACAGCAAATAATAATAAATGGTTCCACAAATATGGTAAATGTTTGGCAAATTTACCAGAAATTGAAAACTGAGACATAAGAGGAAGCATCTGCTATCAAGGATAAAAGGATTTTCCTCTGTGTTCTCCAGTCCATATGGCTATTTAGAGATTTCTAATTATGAGAAATCTTCTAGTCATGCACTAGAAACAGGAAAATACAACTTCAGTGACCACAGAATAATTCATGGAATTTTGGAAACAATTTATTAAATATTTAAAAACTTTTGGTAGGGACACTATAATCAGAAAATGATACTAAACTGTTTGCTTACATTACTTAATTGCAAATGTTTTCCTTCAGACTAGCAAACCTGGTTATCATTAGCACCTGCTTCCTTCACAGATACCACTTATGCTATTTTGTGTCAATATATCCTGTCAGTGTCGTCAAACAACGATTTAGGATGTTAAATTAGGTTACATTATCCATTACTAAAAGGTATCTAATCATTAGGATTGATTTTCTGACGTAGGTAAAAGACCATGATAACTCAACTGAGCATTTGTTATGAAAAATGCTGGCATTTGAAGAATGTTGTAAATGCAGTGTGGCTGATGAATGGGAGAAATTTTAGAAATGTTTCTCTTACATATGTCATCAAAATAAATCTTTGAAATATCTTAAACCTGAAAAGATAGGCATAGTTTATTGAAAAATTTCAAATCGTTGCTGTCTTGCAATGTTTGTATCCTAACACAATTGGCAGCAGGTCAATTTTGCTACTTATCTAAAAGACATATTTCACTTAGCAGGCACTAGAAATGCCTTAAATTAAGGAAGGCTAGTTTAAATGAATGTCATTCCTAATGCTTTTTCATCATTTAACAAAACATCACTTGATTTCACTAGCAGAAAAACACATGGCAAGCAGCTGCAGCTGAAGAATTTCGGGGTGTGTGTGTGTGATTTTATGAATAATTCCAAAAAACTACAAGCTACTTCATTTCACAAATACCATCTGAGAAAGACATTGTTTGTCCGCCTTTTCTATGTTTTCTTCCAGAAGATAAGTGAACAGGAAGTCATAGCAAATTTTAGAATATGAAGATTTGTTTTTTGTGGATACAAACACTTGCCCCATTCCAAACAAAATATGCCTTGTTTCCTATTGACCGGCCTCTGAAAATCACAAAGGATATTATAGCACACAGAGAACATTACAGCCAGTGTTTTCATTTTGTTGTTACTGTCACATAGTATTAAGGCAGCAAAAGCAAATGTTATTTTCAGGAAGATCAAAATATTTCACAGAATAATCTTCAATTCAAATTGCAATTTCCTCATTAGATTCATTCAAGAAACCTAGATAAACATTCAAAGACCTAATTTCCTTCTACAGCAAATATAAGCACTTTTAAGGCATCATTTTGTAAACTCTTATATGTAATTACTTTAGAGTGTCAGTAAATATTATGGCATGAAAATTAATGAGTCATAGCAAGTGTTTCATAAATCATAAAGCCAGAAAGCAATAATCCCTTAAAGCAAAAAAGTTTCTGAACAGCAAAATTAGTTAATCAAAGCAATTTATCAGTGCAATCATTTATATGGCTAGTACTAGGTAAATAAATAATAAAATGGAAAATTATAACAAGAGGTAACTTGGGGGGAATCTCCAAGTGCACACATCATTCCAGTTTTGCCAGGAATAATTTACCATAGAATGCTGATGATTTTTTTTCATGCTAGAAAAAGCAAATTTTGTAATTCACTTGGAGACAACTCCACATTATTAAGGACTGAGTTATTTTTAAGTAACATGAGCAAAATATGCAACTTTCTGTTGTTTTATATTTAGTACTTAACTTTTCATGTCAAAATGCATTGGCAATGAATTTTATTTTTAAGGCTCAATAGTACGTAGAAGACATTGAGGACCAGCAATATATATATCTTTGGAAATATTCTAAATATTGCCTTATCTCTAAACTTAAATTGTTTGTTCTGTCAATGCATCAAATTCTCATCTTAGAATTGGTACCTGAGTTTTATGACTGCCCTAGATCTGCTTGTGCTCAGTTGTGTTATGGAGGGTCTCTTAAGAGTTGTGTGTCAGTTAGGCAGTAGAAAGGGCTATATTCATGCCTTCCACTCACATGCATGTCAGCTGTGCCTTTCCTAGGAGAATAAGGATCTCACCTAAGCAGTTCTAGCAAACTTTACCAGGAGAAGACTGAAACAACAGAGAAAATGCCCTAGAAAATTCTCTCTGGCATCAAGAGTTTGGGTCTGCACAATGTTAAAATCTAGATGTGTTTGTAATCTAATATTTCCTCATTCCCTTAAATTATCGGGAAATTATCAGGATGCCTTCAATCACTCACTGTTTCTCCTTTCTTTTCCTACTTACTCCCTGACTACTCAAGTGTTTGTAACTCTTAGAATGCTGTAAAATTTCAAACACGTAGAAAGCAATGCCCACATCAAGCTGCCTAGCTATCTTCTGTATATAGTGAACTGCAACTGGGAAGTTACCTGACATTTGTCGAAGGAGGTCATATTTGACCACATTCTCAAAGAAAGGTTCAGGGACACTGTACTGAAAACTACAGTCTTAGTATAAATAGAATATTTTAAAAAATGTCAATACTTAAAAACTTCACAAATAAATGTAGAGAAAATAAATATTGCATATTGCCTATAAGAAGAATATTAACAAGATATTGTCCTTGTTTAATTTAGCAGAAATCTCTTCGGGTTGTTACAACAGCAAAAAGTTTCAAATCCTTGTTAATAATCCATAATGAAAATTAATTGACTTATATTCTTCAGATTTAAAATTAGTTAAATGATCCAAATAGTAATGGCCAAAAGAGACATTGACCACAAAATTGTAAAGCAGAATATTTTGGATGTGGTTTTCAAAGTAAACTTTACAACATATAAGAAAGAAAATCCTGTAATTTTATCTAAACAAAAAAAACTTTCCTCTTTAAGCAGCAGTAAACTTATTATACTGCTACCCTTATAAAAACATTTCCAAGCTTCATCTAACCTGATTGATCAGGCAGTCTTGCAGATGCATATCAGATAACTATTAGATCTATTTGCCATCTATTATTCCAAAATCTTTAAAATTGATGTTCATTTATTTTTCCATAATTATAACTGAAGTAATCAAATATTCTTTTATGTATAGACCAAAAACAAGCCAGTGCTGATGGCCTGTAAGATGTGCAATTGCTCTTTCTGAAAGCAGTAGTACCTTCCTTCTAAAGAGTGACATAGACTAAAGGGGCCAGAAGAGAGACACATTTCATTTGATAAGATTATGGAACTCTTGACATTAGCCATATGCTCTTTTCCACTGAAATAAGGAGCCTACTAGTCTGGGGTAATAAGAGTGGAACAGTCATACATGCAAATTATTTACCAGCACACTGTCAGACCTAGAAATTTCAATGTTCTCCTTGATGAAAATCATTGAGAGATTCAACAGAATACCTCCATAGAAGATTAACTTTAATAAATTAGAGGTAATGCCTTGTGGATTTGTTATATCTCATAAGCACAATCTCGTGCTTATGTTACTCTGAATTAGCTTCAAAACAAGTAATAGAATAATAAATTGAAAAATACTGGGACATCAAGGAAAACTGTGCGATGCACCTGGATTCCATTTAGACCAAGCTTTTTACTGTAAAGATTTGCCCAACCATTGTAAAAAGCCTGTCTAAAAAGATTTTGATATCTTCAAAAATAACAAACAATGGTAATTCTAGAGGAATATACACCACAGAATAAAAGAGATTAATTTGCCTTCATTTATGAGAACAGACAATGCTGGTTTAAAGCTATGTTCATTTTAAATCACAATTCATTGTTAAAGCATAACATTAGAAGCTTACATTTAGTGGCTTAAGATTAGACATCTTCATTAAAAGTGATGCCTTATCTTTAAAAGTTAAACATATATAAAAACATTTATATATATATAAACATATATATATATATATTTATTTTAAGAAATTCATCACTGAAGAGATTATCTGTCCAAAGAAATTCTGATTTTCATCCAAAATTCTGATTTTCATCTGTTTTCCGTTACATAAGTACTTTTTCCTACCTGCTTAATGCCTTCAGCAACTCTTGGTCACACATAATTTAACAAACAAATAATTTTTTCAGGATGCATGTTTGTGAATGTATTTGAAGAAAATTACTGAGATTGTTGTTTCATGATGACCTTAGCTAGCACTGAGGTCTGCTCTCCTTTTCTTGCATACTTGTCTTGTGCAATCCCTTTTTGTTAGTACATGGTCAGATCCACTCATTGAAAAATGTATCTGTTTTGGACAGAAGCAGGAGGGCTGTTTGCTTGGTTAGTTTTCTGTTAGAAGCTTCTCAAGGATTAAAAAGAGTGAAACAAAATTGCTCTGAATATGTGACAGAGGAGGAGCAGGTAATGACCTTTCAACAACAGCTTGTCATGAAAGAGCACCTTCTTTCAAGGAATTTTATTCTTTATTTCCTTTTATGGGAACTGGGACTTTATATGCCAAGTATACTTTTGTATCACCTTGCTTGTTTCTATTCATTTCTGATCTCAGAACAGAAAAAGACAATTTAATAATAACATTAATAAATTAAAGAAGAAGCCAAACAGAGAAAAATAAGGAAGTGTTAATTAAGAAGGAATTTATAGTGTGGAGGGGAATCAAGGTAGCAAAAGTAATATCCTAAATAGTATTTTAGAAATTACAGTACAATACAGCAGTTATTTTTATGTATAAGTAAATAAGTTGATTTTTTGTGGCTCTATGCTGTAAAACATTATCTATGCGCTAGTGATAAGTACATTAAATTCTTCTAGATTGCAGAGTAATAGAGAAAGGGGTTACTCTTACACATGCACACACCATTTATTTTCAAATAATTCACAAATATTTAATTTGCCTTCACTTGCAGTGCATAACACACTTTTTTTGGTGACTATAGTTCATGTATTAAACAAACTCAGACATGACGAAGTAGATGTAAAGGATTAAATTTGCAATAAAATGCAATACAATTACAAAGCTGACCTTAAATATCTAGCAAATTATTCATCTTCCTTGATTTTTATACTGAAGATTGTGTCCTAGAATCAAAGTCATCATAAGTTATTTTTGATTATAAGCATAATTAATGACAGTCATATTGCTCAAGATCTAGTTGCCTGGAAATCACCTGCATCGGCTGAGTATGAGGATTTAGCAAGTTTAGTCATCTTTTTCTTATAATGATATTTTACATCACTATTATTGTTATCATTGCCATAACCAGAAACTGGATTCTTTGTAATAAAAAGAATGAAGAGTAGAGGAAAAGAGTAAGTGGAGAAAAAGAAGTTAGAGTAGATCTCAGGATATCTATTGGCAGAAAAGCATCACATATGCCTGATAAACTCTGAAATGGTACCTGCACTTCTACTGCCACAGCACTTAGATATGTTCTCAGCCGCCACAACCAGGAACACACACAGCCAACAACACAGACTGGACCCTGGGCCTTGGTGGTGATTCAGGTTGTGCACTATGCAAGCTGTCCTACATGCTTCTGCTTCACAGGAGCCTTTGGGACAACTTCCTAGCATTCACTTTTACTGTCCCGCTCTTCATGTGAGCATGTGAGCTCAGCAAGTATCTGCCACATTTTTTCCAGCTTATCTCAGAGCTGTGTTGATTGCTACTGCTAGTAAGATGCCTAAACTCTACAAACATCCTCCATGAGATCATAAGGTCAACTAGATCATACAGTTCCTTGTCATCCAGCTGGCTTTAATGTCTGATATGTATCATATTGCTGCTGCCTACACAGAATATCTGATCATGCTTATGGCCAGATTGCAATTCTCTTTCCTCTCTGGAGAAAGGAAAATAGGGTTCCTTCCAGGACTTCTCATATGCTATGTTTCACCAGTCCAACATTTAAGCGCTATCCCACTGGCAAGACACCATCTGTCTGTTAAGCAGACCTTGTATTTCTCACAAGCCTAGTCCCTTGACACTCTAGGTTCTCAACAGATTTCTGTTCCTGCTCATAAAAAGTCACTCCAATGACACCTGAGATAACAACAACTGTAGAACAGCACCAAGTGAGCCATTTCATATTATCAGTGGTATGACATGGGAGGTAAGTCTTTTCCCTGGTTCTTCAGCTTCTTCACTGGCTGCAGATAATGAGACTTGACACAACAGTATTGAAGGGTAAGAACAGACCAGTTCTGACCAGAAACTATGATGAATTACTATGATGGATTAGAACAAGGGGTAATAAACTTTGTAAATCTCATTGCAATGTTCACATCAGCAAAACATGGTGCAATTCTGATGAGTTTTTTGATCTAAAACTAGAATCTAACATTTTTTTCGACATGAGTGGAGCCACCCACCATCTCTGGTAAAATAATCCTGTATTACTACAAAATTGCAATAAACTATCCTTTGCAAATATTGATAAGATTTCCCTAGAAAAGGTCTAGCTGAACATTCAGCACATACAGCTATGGAAGATTTATGCAAATAATGAGACAGTTATATATAGGATGTCTGAAATTTCTTGGGTTGGGTTTCAGAGGCTTGGGGTGTGAGGGGGAAGCCTAAAACTAGTGAGGTAATTGATACCTCACCAATGGTGAGAGAGTCAGGAGTTGATGAGCATCCATCAGATGGCAGAATTCAGCTTCTCTCGCCCTTTTTCTACATTTGAGTTTCCCTGCCCAAAGAGCCAACGTGTGTCACTGAGCAACAGGGAAATTACACACATTATTTAAACAGCCACAGTTTCAAAGTTATTTTCTTACAGATTTTTTTGTGGGACACAATTGTGGAAGCATGGCCTGTAAAGGGGAAACTTAGAGAAAACGTAGGGCCTAACAGAAGTTTTGGCCTTACAGAAGTTTGCTCGGGGTGATACTCATCCAGGATGGCTGATGTGCGGAAACTACCACAATCTGCCCTCCCAGCACACACTGATAAGAGCAAACAAAGAGGG
>JAUBNY010000286.1:296589-316455 GCA_032275445.1 Crypturellus soui
TGTGAACACAGAATTATTTTACTTAAAAACTGATTTTATTTTTAAGATATATTGTCAACCTGAGACCCAATAAAATGTAAAACACAGAGGTTTTGGGTTTCCTTGTTTTCAATATTATAATCCATTATCATTAGTGTTTTTTAATCATCAGTCTATAGCCACCAGTGAAAATAAGAAATCCCCTAAAAAATTGAATTACTTACTGAATTACTTACCCTCCATTTGTATTAATTAGAAGAAAACACTTTAAAGGAATTACACTTCAGTCAATAAAATAGTTCCAAATGTAATTGGAAACAGGAAAATGAAAACATTGAATTAAGAGAAATCTGAACTGCTTACAGGCATCCAAGGATATTCATACAACAGCAAGTGAACAATACAATGTTTGTAACTGGTCTAAGGAAATAGAATTTCTGACTGTCCATAAGCTAATTAGTAAAATAGATTCCAATACAGATTTAGGTACAGATTGGGTACAGATTTGAGTTTTTTTGGGGAGGCAATTAAATGTCTACAAATTTGTGACACCAAAGATGATATCTTTCCAGGAAATATATTTTTGACCTGTAGCTTGTCAGTTTGTCAATTTCCTTAAAGTACACACACACATCCATGTGCATCCATATCCAATCTGATATCTCATTCAAGAGTATATATTTGGCCAAGTAGATTATAGTGGTAAGGTAGGAGGGTTAAAAAGTGGAGAGGAATGGGTTAAAGCTGCTACCATCATCACCATCTTGATCTTGAAGGTCTTTTCCAACCATAATGATTCCATGATTCAGTGATACCTGGGTAGTTCCCCAGCATGAAGGCATGAGGGCTTTCCAAAAAGCTAGCAGAGACGAATGAAGTTGGTTTTGGAAATTTTTCATTCCCTCTCAACTCTTTCAGATTTGACAGTAGTTACCCTGGATTTTTTTTTCTCTTCTTCTTTACTTTTCCCCTATGAATTACTAAAATGCGGTTTGAAAAGGATGTTTTTTCTCAGTGGAAATTAGCAACAGCCTTTTCCTGTTCTGGTTTTATTTCTGCCTTTTCTTAAATATATAATGTCATGTTACTGATACAGTTCTCAGAGTCCTCTGAGAATCTTTTTTTATGAAATAGGATTATGAAGGGGGCAAGCATTTCTGTAGTAAGAGTATACTTTGGTTATGCTATGTGTTACCCTATTCACTTCAGGCAGGTTGACTTCTGCCAGAATATGTGATGTATATCAAAACATTTTCATTTTGACCAAGAACAAATTTGAGCATAGGGCTCACAGGGGCATATGTCCAGAACATTAGAATACATCACCTTAAAAATAGGAATAAATACTTCTTAGTGTGAGTTCAATAACAATTAAATGAGTAGATAATCAACTGCATGAGATTTTCTCCCTTTTTTTATTTTTTGAATATTGGCTTAAAGGAAACTAATTTATGTTTCTGCGTGGAAATCCCTGTGCGAAGAATCTTTTCTGTGAAATCAATTGCAAATGAGTATGAAAGATACAGACTGTTTCTCTGATGACATTCTTGCTTTTTAAATCAATAACAAGGGAATACAAAAGTATTCAAATCTGGACAATGAAAAATTGTTGTCTGTGAGTACATAACAGTCTTTACTTGATTGACCCTAGCTATTAGCATCCAGCAGAGGCATTTTCTTCTTCCACTTGCTAAGTTTTTAAATGTTTCCTTCTGGCCCCAAGATATTATCAGATCAGGTTATGAATATATAAATTATACAGCCTATGAAACACTAAGAACTGTATCTTTAATTTTCACAGAAAATCAGATGGAACACCTGCATATACACCATTAAATCTGGTTATATACTTCTATAAATAATAGCATTTAACATACTTCTTTTTTTCATTCAGAATTTACACTTTTATTTCCCTTCTCACAAGCACTCTTGTGAGCCTGTCAGTTCCTATATTATTGCATCCATCACTGTCTAGATTTCACTCTGATGAAATCTTTGCCCCCATTAACATTCCTGATTTTTCCATTGCAACAAATCTCTATTCTGTACTTCCAAAAGCCCCAGATCTCTAAACTTCAGTAGAAAAAATCAGTCCATGCTTCATTTCTCCATTGCCTCTAAGCTATCCTAAAGAACTATCTTGTGCAGTTGAAATGTCTGATAGCTATGAAAATCCTCAAAAGACTAAAGATATGTGCTCTTGGCATAAATCTGGAAAACGAAAAAAAATGGGCTCATGCTCTGACTTTACAACATTATCCATGTATTACAGGGTAAATCAAGTCAAATATAGACATTTCCTTTGAAATATACACGACACCTAAATTGAGTGTTAGACAAAGTATTCATATTCTTGAAGAGCTTTCAGTGATGCTTACCCTGGGAAATCCTAAAGTTTTCAGGATGCTTCAGGATATCTGCAAATTCCTGATCTCTTAGTTAATAAAACGGTCTGAGCCTGACCAAAGACAAAGTTAAAATAACCCTGAAAGAGATTCTGAGACTAAGGAGCATTCGCGTGTCTAGACTCCAGTCTATTAGAAAGGCACAGAGCACACCGACCCTGCTATACTTTATCTGCCTATTCTTTTCTGATGAATGCTAAAGGTAGACCATTACAATAAGCAACAGCAATTTCATGAAAAGATAATCGAGAGCATGGGCAAAATTGGACAAACATCAAACATCAAACATCAGATGCTGAATCTGAGACATAGCTTTCCTAGTAGGCACTGTGATGAGTAGTCATTCATTGGTCAAGACTGACTCAAGGATCCTCAGGAAAAGTATGATGTTTGTCGGGGAGATGTATTTCTTTGTTTGTAATGCTCAAGGACTGAGAGGCTCCTAGTTCACCCAAGAGAGTCGCAACCAAAAGACAGGGTGGTCTCCACAGCTGTGAAAGAGAAGCAACCAGATGAACACTGAGCTTCACTCCATTCCTGCTTTTGGCATATGTTCCATCACTGTAAGTCGTACAGCATTGAAAGACTGCTTTCTGGATCTTGTCCTTCAAAATCCTTTCTTTTTGTCCCAAATCATTTGGAAATTCATCTTCAGACTCACAAGTTACTTACAGATGTCTCCATCTCCTCACAGATAATTTTCTTATCTTTGTAACATCTCTAAATATGTGAAAAATATATGTTGATGACCTGATGCCCCATCTGCTGATTGGCAGACTGGCATATATCAAATGATATATTTTTTTCTCCCCCACAAAAATCTGTGTAGATTCCATAAATTGATTATAGATTTCATGAGAAGCACTATATGAAATAAAATTGTATGGTACAACTGTTAGTCGTACAACCTTCTCTCATTTTGTACAAGTCTTTACACAGTGGTGTCAGTATCCCTCCCAGTTATCTAAATTTAGGCCAAAACTAAAAGCAAGACCACTAATCAAATTATTCTCTTTCAGGAGTTTTGGTGAAGGACTCACGATTTTTTTTTCAAACATTTTGCTGTATTAACAGTATGACAGATACCATTACAAAACATAATGTTATTAATAGGAAGAGGTTGCTGAAAGCTAATTTAGAAAGACCTCTATTTAATTGCAGTATCTTATTTCATGTGACTGGCATCCTATTTATTCAGGGATGGCTATAAGGCTAATGCTGGAGAAGAGTTATGCTTAATGACTTAATGAGGCTGGGTTTTTGCCACTGTGTTATGTATGATTTGTCCATTAAATAAAGTAATGGCATAAATATGCACTTCTCTCAAAAAAAGAAGGGGAAATACATAACCACAGTAATTATGACTGCTTTAGTTTACTTGTTTCTTTGATCATGACTCAATAGACTTGGAACTTCCTCTCATGATATTTACAGGAAAAGCTTCAGGTGGGCTAAAACTACTGGAAATAAGCAGATGATTTATAAGAGAAGCAAAACTGTTTGGATTTACCTCTGCAGTTTTGTGATCACTCAGATAAACATCTTGATTCAACCCAGAATATATCTTCAAATATGACAGGAAGATAACGCATAATTTCAGATACAGGCTTTTAATTCAACTTCATGTTGATTGCATGGAGCAACAAGCATGTATGTGATAAGACAAGGCAAATGTCAAAACAATCTCAGTTTGTGCACCTGAGCAGTTTTGTCTGACATTTACTCGGCACTTGCTGCTATAGCCTGTTTACCTCTGAATTTTGTTTACTGTCAGAATAGGAAGGAAGCAAAAACTGGTTTAAGTTATTTGTTTGTTTCCAGTATCACAGTTACAGCCCTGTTTCTTACCAGAGTAACCTTCTAATTTGAATTTATCCTCATTTGCTACATAGTCTTCTGGCCACTGCTCTTACAGAGAATAACCAGAAAACGGTGGGACTGGATCATGCTCCATCCTTTCCCCAGGGGCCTCGTCATGTTGGAGGCTACGACTGATGCCACCCTGCCAGGTCTTCACTCAGGGGAGGATTTGCTAAGCTACGCTCTGTCTTCAGCTCAGGGGTACTATAAAGACCAGTAATAGAGACACAGAGATTGCCATATCACATTAGAATAACAGTCTGTCGAGTACAATATCCTGAGGCCAGAGCCAGATGTTTCAGAGAAAAAGCAGTGGTAGGTAAATGTGGAATAATCTGCTATTAGAGATGTTTTGCATACCTTCTTGTGGAAAATTAGATGTTACATGTTATTTTGTATGATATCCACATTAGGCTACCTGTGATACTGTTCTTGCCTTACCACTGTTAAGCTGAGGTAGACTAATAAGAAAGATAACAGAATAATAAAGTAATGGCAACAAAGAAAGGTTGCCATAGAGAATACCAAGGCTTCTTAATGAAACTGTTCACTCAGAAATAAATCCTAGTCTGAAGTAGACTGGGATGGTAAACTGACTCTTCATTGACAAAATTTAGGGTCAAATTGTACATCAAACTGGAAAAACAGTGATTTCAAGGGATGTAAAGAGAACTGAATTGAGGGCTTTGCAAGTGAGTTTAACAGGAATTAAAGCATTTCCCTAAGATTTATGGGAGAAAGTGACGGTGGAGACATTTGCAGTCTCCATTGTCGGTGTGGGCTGCAGACGCTTTCAGATGATATCAGTAACATATCAGATGATATCATTCGCATGTTATATTGAGCTGTATTTTACAACATGACTCTGTTTCTCGTGTTTACCTCCTAGAGCTATTCATCACTGGTGACAAAACCATTGTTCAGGCTTCAAATCCAATTCAAATAAAGCAGAAAGCCTCTAATTCACGCTATGGTTACATCTGGAAACATAGACACAAATAAACTGAAGCTGATTCATTTTCCTGGTTACTAACTGACATGCACATGCTATTCCAGTTTTCCTGTGTACAAGTTAAATCTATATACAAGCTATTTCCAATTGTTTTATTTTAAGCTTGAGAAAGAACAGTAATGGTCGCAGATCTGGAAGCAAGACCCATTGCAGGCCTTAAAAAATAACAACAAACTGCTTAATCTGCTTCCTTGTGGATACAGTATCATCCTTCATCATGATTCTTCACAGCTAACTCATGGTGAGTATAAACACAGGGCAAAAACATTTACCTTCACATAGAAATGGTTTATTACAAACCTTTTGGCTTCCCATGAGCAAGCCCTAATACTAAAAGTGCTGGTGCTGCCTCCTGTGCCCCCACAGGAGCTGCTACTCCTCCTCCCATCACCACCTCTACCAACACAAACAAGGGCAGAGCAGCTGGTCCCAACCAAAATATTTCCCACACAGTTATACATGCATATCTGTATGTGCCGGCACTGAATAGAGAATTGGAACAAGCAAGCAACAAACATTTTTTTTTTTGTCACTGGCACTCGCCGCGGTGGCTCCGGATGTGTATGGTCACTTCTGAAGGGACATTGCACACACGTTGCACACGCTTACCATTATATTGCTACACACAGATTTAAAACTCTGGGTTGGTTGGTTCTTGCCGTACCAGCGGAAAATTAAACAATCATCTCCTACATATGCCCCCGATCACGTAATACAGTACTCTGGAGAAAAACAAGCTCTTATTATTGGCAATGGAAAAAAAAATACATTTGGCTCTAGATAGTGTGCTATAAGCCATGTTTCAGCCCAGAGCAAATTTGGATGGGTAATTTTATTTCCCAATAATAAAAAAAATCTGATGCAAATTAACTAATGGGATGTGAATTATACCCAGAGTAATAATATTACAAATTACATCTATGATTATCTAATGTTAGTTTGTTGTCATATGGGGTTTTGATTGTAGCTGTATTTTTTCTTGGCTTTTTTGGCAGAATTTCTGTATCTGTTTGAATATCAACTCTTTGCATTCTTAGTGTTTACTATCAATTTTGCTCTTAGAGTAGGCTGGAGTGGGATGTATTATAAAAGAACATTCAATCACTATGCATCTTTTGAATATAAAGCTATTTTTACACTACTAAAGTGAAGGAAAATTAGGGCAAAAACAAAGTTTTTTCTTGGGAAGTATGAATATGACTCTGCTTCATGGACAGATTTCTTTTAGCAAAACAAAATATTGTGTTTCAAAATGTACTAGTTAAATGAAGTTACCTCAACAAAGCCAAAAACTTCAGGGAGAAGCAAATTGTTTATTTAGGCTAGAAACTGAGTTTCATATTAGATTTCTCTGAAAAAGATTCAGTCAAGATGACTGAAAAAATATATCCTCTTAATCTTGCATGAATACAAATTTTCTTGAGCGTATTAAAGCCCCCTTAAAAAAAAAAAGGAAAAATAAAATTTCATCCGGTATTAGAGCTCTGTCTAGTCTAAGCTGTGACCAGTGGTCCAGAGTAATCTGCTGGTCAGCTCCCATGAACTGTGCATCCTTTCTAACAGGGTACAAATCCCAAGCAGAACAGGTATGGATAAATAAGCTTACCTACAGCCAAATATTTTACTAAATTCTCTTTTGCCAAATTCTTTCATACAGGTTATGTTGAAAGACATAATCTACCATCTGATTATGCATTTTGTCCTAAAGAATCACAGAAGGTACTTGATATATTTGTTTCTTTAAAAAAAAATAGATGCATTTTTCAAGTCATTAGATTTAAAAATGATGCTGTAAAGAGTTATCATATGTGCTCCACTGTTCCCATAGCAACCTGGGAGAGGGTAAAGTGAAGACTGTTGTCCAAAAAACTGTGTCTGTGACCCCGGATACTGCTGAACACACCCTGAGGGCTCCCAGGGACAGAGCAGGCTACAAAAGCTGCTCTGTCTAGCAGATTCAAGAGCACTGCGAAAAATGTGATGCATTTCCTAGGGAAACCTTCACAAAAAATTCACAGGAACATCAGCGTTACTGATAACAAGAGAGGCAACAACATCAGCATCTTCCTGAAGCCACAAAGCTTCCACGGGGAAGGCTGAGATACATGTTGTAAGGGGTGATTGCCAGAGCACAGGTTTTGAAAGGGATAAATCCGGTCATTTAAGGACAAAATGTCTGTGGAACCAAAAGCGTCAGAGAATTTGGGTATATTAGACTAGAACCAGAAGTTCAGTGACAGCTGCCAAAATGCAGACTGATTTTCAAAGGTATGGAATACCTACTGAAGGAATTACAATTTATTTAGTGTATTTACTCCTTAAGTAGCCAAAAACTAGAGTTATGTAAGAACATCAAGCACCAACCTTTGAAAAATCCATCAACATATTTAAAAGAGTGCTAATCATTAGCCTGGTGTTGCAGTGCAGCAGACTGCACCTGGTGCAAGCTGATGGGAGGCAGCACTCTGGGGATGTTTGGGGTTTGGAGGCTGATTTAACTGATCTTTTAAATTGAATAAATGTATTAGATTTCAAGATAAAGAGAAGAGAGGTGTTTATAAAATTCTTGGGGACTTTCATTTAAAATAACAATGTTGATTGATAGTGAGATTTTAATTGACTGCTTCAGAATGAGCAGAAATAATAATGGATTAGCTAAGTGGCAAGACAAATAGAAATTGCTAAAAATATAAGTAAGTAACAAGGACAAAGGACAGCAATTGACAGAAGAAACAGAAGAGATTGAACAAAAATAATAATAATAAAAAAATTAAGACCATAAATTTCACAGATAAGAATTAAACTTCTTCATATTTGTCAGAATTTTTAATATTTTAGAATTCATTTGGAAGTATTTTTTTCCTATGAAGATAATAAACATTGTCGCATTTCCTGGCACAAAGTCATCATGGAATAAAATAAAATTCTTTTTCATAATGTTTATTCATGTAAACTTCTAACTTTGTTTTACACTAATTTGTTCACCTTATTAGCTTAATAATCTTATTCAGCATCGTAAGTGCAGTGTTCATTAGTGCTATAGTATACATGGGAACACCTAAAACATCTAAATTTAACTGAAGCTCTGGAAGATAATAACAGAAAACAATTTCTAATATAGATAATTTTCAAAACTGGATTTCCTTTCTTGCTTACTCTATTTAATGTATATATTTTGATAGAGATTTTCAGAAGAAATAAATATTTTGGGGCACAAAACATATACTTTATGTAAAAATAAGTAAAGATTCAGGCTCTTTTGAGTGTTTTGCTCTAAGACTGTACATTTTAATCAGTACACAATCAAACATAACCATCTGGTCTCAGTACACATTGTATAACTATAGATTTATTTCTACCCAGATTAAAAGATTAAGCATTTTCCTTCATGATATCCTCACCTCCGTGAGTAGTAACGTTAACTAATGTTGACAAACTATATTTGATCCTTCTATCCTTATAAGTAAAATGGAATTAAAACATATAATTTAGCTCGGTGAACTGAAAACTACCTAACATTTAGGAGCAAAGTTTGGGCTGCTTCTTACAAAACGTGCCTCACGTGACAAATCTGTCTGAGAATAATATAACAGTTTGAGTGCTGAGGAACATTATTGGGCATGAAATAAGAAGCAGACTTGTTTAAGCATAACTGAAAACAGAGCATGAACTTCTAGAAAAATTGTGAGTGTGTGTGTGTGTTATTGATAAACATATATGTGGAGAATGAGTCTGTGGCATATTTAAGAATCCTTGCCGTAGGCGGTGACAGGCCATTGCACTGATTTTTCCATTAATTTATAGCTGATTTGTGCAAATAAGTTATGAAATGTGATATACATACTGACAATGTGATTTCAAGGTTGTCAAACTCATGCCAAACCAGATGGCACTGCCTTCACAGGGACAGCAGAAATTACACCAGATAAAAGCAAAGGAAACTTCCTATTATAGATTTGCCAAAAGAGGAGTACATTCAGCTACATTCAGGTATATTCAGCTAATATGTTTGATTTTCTGGTTCACTATTGCTAACTCAGCTTGCTGCACTTACATGAAGGATTATCAGCTTTGGCTCCAACATTGCTGAGGTGAAGAGGACACAAGGTTTGTCCCAGAAAAATCAGGAAGAAAAAAACTTCTAAAAGAAGGAGTAGGTTGGGAACTTAAAGTCAGAAAGAAGATTTCATTTTGTAAAAGTTGTTACTTTCCACTCAAGGTATCCAACTGTGTGAAACTTTTCGAACAACCGAAAAATGTTGACAAAGCTGTGGGAGCAGAGCACCAACTCAACTTCAGTGTGTTAGCTAAGGTTTGGCAACTCACATCTAGCAGGTGAAAGATTTCTAAATGGCCTCCCAGTTATAAAAGAGCCTGTAAGGACTTCCAGTCGTTTGCAGCATGAAGTTAAACTGCCTACTTCACATCACAGCTGGGATTGAACAAAATGGGAATCAATGTGAGCTTGTTTTACTTATTTATGTGACAGTGCTGACAACACAGATAGGAAAGGCTGTATGACCATCTGTTAACAACCATTCATGCAGATACATCAATAATATACATTGATCTTTTAGTCCACTGGTCTACAAGGAAAGTGCAAGATGACACTTAAGCCAAATCCACATGAGGTTCACCATCAGCTTCATTTTGTGCAAAGGAATATAACAGCATTCATGCTGCTCAGTGCTGTCAGAGAAACAACTGCCTTTCTGCTGTTAGGAGCTGCCTCATTTAAAACACAGTTCCTATTATAATATACTGACTGTGTCTGGCACCTGCTAACACATCAACTGTGCATACAAATTTGGCATTAGAGCAGACTGTGAACATTGGCAAGACGAACAAAAAAAACTCTGTCGAAGTGCTTTATTTTTCCACATCTAGTTTATAAATCTAGATTGCACTTCCAGCATTTTGTCTCTTCAGTGCCTCAGCTCATCTTTCCTTTTGGTGATATAGTCACTGCTCTTCACCTCTTTTTTTCTTTCTCTTCTTTTACGTTTCTTTATGTTTCTTTATGCTTCTTTATGTTTGAGACTCTTCCTTCATTCTTTGGGGCAAACAACATCCTCCAAGCTTTCCTTTCTCCTACAGCTCACTTCTGGTTAGCTTTCAGCTCTCCACCTCTGACATGAAATTTGCCTCTTCTTTCTGGTCTGATCATAAGCAGCTGGGATCATAAGCTAAACTGACAAATACATTAAAAATGAAAAGCTACATTAATGGTTGCAATGATGTGCTGTTTTATATTAACTTAGCATGGAGAAGTGTATTTTTAAAGGCACATAAGTGATAGCTCGCCAATTCTCTGTGACCTTCTTTTCTAGTTGGGTGTTTTTGAAAGTCATCCACACATTGCTATGGCAATGAATATTCCTCTTTCAGAAGCGGCATTTTATTAATAGCAGATAATAATACATATGAGTAGCTGCTTCTCTGCCTTCTCAAAGTGCTCTCCCAAACGTCACTCGTGCCATGCCTAAAATGTTCAATAGTTGGTGGCATTGTGATACTTTTTGGCACCAGTACAATAAAAGACTCAAATAGAATTGTTCACGAG
The DNA here is from genome assembly GCA_032275445.1 of Crypturellus soui. Classification (NCBI taxonomy): domain Eukaryota; kingdom Metazoa; phylum Chordata; class Aves; order Tinamiformes; family Tinamidae; genus Crypturellus; species Crypturellus soui. The sequence continues at coordinate 307,409 of JAUBNY010000286.1, forward strand.
TAATTTGAATAAATCATAGACCTTTCTTTGACATCTTGATTCAATTTTGCTGCTGTATCTATTGCATGGAAAAATCAGTAATACGTGTTGCGAAATATAATAATTGTGCAAAAGTCACCATGGATATATTACAGTTCCTCTTAGGGTTTGCACATTATGCCAATAAATATGACTAATGTACCTATGGCAGTATTAGTTTCAAATGTAAAAAATATTCCAATTATTGGGTGTTCATGCTGCTAAGATCTCACTGCAACAGCAACACAAGTCCTGTGCCTGTTTCTGGGCAGTCCTGCACGCTGTGACATTACACCCGGCTGTTCCTGCCTCTGCACCTCTTTTCCCAAAGCACATCAGTAACACTACCAGAGTGGCTGTTTTATTCTCCACAGTGACAGCAAGATGGGATAAAAGTGAATCACAGTCCTTCCCCCTGTCCCACCTTTAAAAGCAGGACTCCTTTTCTGCAGGGACTGGAAAGAGGGGTATGGCCAGGTGTGAATGATGAGGCACAGGGTTAGCCCAGAGTAGGGGAACCCACAGTCCACAGGAGGAACAGTAGAAAGGGAAACCTTGTGCGGCAATTTCCACCACACTGAGGTTCTCCAGGACAGATTTCAGCCTCCATCTCATCCTTCTCAGGAATATTGACACAAGTCAAATGTGAGTAGGGGCAAATGAAAGACCACCACCTTCACTTCACCTTAACGACCTTAACCTCACCAGTTAGTGCCTAGTACACAGCATCAGCTCAGCAAGGTAACATGCAAACATTTTGATGTCTCATTTTCCCTTTATCTTCAAGGTTTTTCACTGAGATGTTTCAGAAAGGTTAGAAATTCCACAGAAATAATAAAAAGTTATGACAATCCCCATGAATTTCCTACAGTATTTAGCATTTGAGGACTGCAAGGTTTGCACTCCAGCATTGCTATTCCAGGTAGCAGTAACTGCATGCTAGCATTCAGTTCTGTCTTCAAACTCTCCACAGAGGCATAACAAGTTGAATCAGTTTCAACAGACAGCCCTGCTTTAAAACTACACCACTTTATTGGAAAGCAGTCAAATTTCATAATATGGTAATTTAAAAAAAAGCTATCGTGTTATTAACATTCTCAGCTCTGTTTCTTCATAAAGATGACTCAGTAGAAAAATATTCTATCTTAGAGGATGAAAACTTATTTTCTGTAAGCAACATGGACATCTCAAAAAGAATTTCAGTTCTGAAAATAACATTTTTCTCTGCAGCCTTCAGGCAGTCACTCTGTTCTCAGCTCTGTAATTCATTTCTTAAGTCCTTCCTTAAAATCCTCATCCTGCAGTCTCCAAATCTCTCCACTGCTTTGCCCAGAGTTAAGAGTTCAGAGGCTTGCAAAAGGTCTTGATTTTTTGCCCACCATGTATAAATTCTAAAGGGATTTTCATAGAGGTAATCATATGAAAAAATCTGAAACAACATAAATGTCATCAGTATATATATTTTTTATTTAATTTGTCCCTTGCAAGGGACAATTGAGAAATAGCTATTGTTTCCTTCTATTCATATCTACTACTGAACTTACAAATACATTTTCAAAGACATTATGGAGCAAAAATAGATGATGTTCAAGAAAATTCCCAAATTCTAACAATATATTCTTGTTTTGACACCTGCCAGGGATGGGCTCATGGGAAGTGAAGCTTGAGCACTTGCACAGGTGGCTCTGTGGTTTTTCACAGCAACAAATGTCCTAGATGAGAATGAAAAACTTCACTAGCTACAAAGAAGAGAGAAGCTAGAGCAAAATCTGGGCTTGAATCCAAGCTCTGGCTTAATACAGATGAGCTTTGGGGAAGCTTTCATCTGAACGCTCACTCAGAGCCTCTTCTTACAGGCATCTTCCCTGATGCATCTTCATAACATTTTATACTAGAAAATAGTGTACCTGGTGTGCAGGAATGCAGAATTTTCAACTAAAGAATACAATTTATATAAGAAGCATCTGCACTAAAATTGGTGATGAGAATTCCTACAGGTCAACAAAGCTTATGAATAGTGTAAGGCAATTTCTGAGCCTAAGATTGTTTTATCTGAGTGCCTGATCTTTTTATGAACACCCAGTCACATAGCACCATAATCCACTCTATATCTCCTATCTCTTGAGTTTGCAGCTGTGCAAACCTAACATCACAGCTGGCCAAAACCATTCTAATGAACTGTGAAAGCAAGAACTAACTGAATAATACAAACTGTTATCTATCTGGACTAAGCAGCTGTTAGCCCATTGACGCTTAAACATTTAATGTTTGAGAAACAATTAAGCATATTCCAAAAATTAGATTGCAAGCTCTTTAAAGTGAAAATGATTAAATCTTTTCTTTGTATCTGTGAAATACTTAACACAAAACACAAGTTGACAAAAAAAAAAACAACTTAAAGAAATAGGAATAGTCTGGGTAATTAATGAGTAGCAAAAGCCTCTATCCAGATTCTAAAACCTTTTTCTTTACATTCCACAGCTTGTTACCATTTCATCAATTTTTATTAATTTATTGATCGGGGCATATTGATTATTATTTTATTGATCAGGGACATAGCTCATCTTTTCATCATGTGTGCCCCCATTTGCCTTTCATATCTTAACTAATACCCAAATAATTCTGTATTAAATGCAAAGTTTCATTGTTTGTCTTCAATATCTTCATAGCAGTTTCCAACATGACTTTCATAAACTGCTTTCTCTTCCCTTCCATCTCACTGGAATAGTCAAATTGTTGTCCTCAAGAGTGATATTGAGACAAAAGACAATTTTTTATTCATACTTGACTTAGAAATTTTCATTTTGTTCCCAGATATTGTCATATTTTCATTTCAATTATAGTGTCTTCAATTCAAAGTAAAAAATTAGGCTTTGTCTTCTCATCAAGCTTCACCAAAATCACATAAACAGGAAAGGTCAGAGGTCCAAAGGGAAAAAAAATGTGTTCTAAACTAATCATTTCAGAGTAATCCTCAGGTATCTTGATATTGTACTTGATAAAAGAGTTGCAACTGTGGTGAAAAATATACATAAATCTATAAATTGGTTGATATCAGGTGATGATGTAATTTAACCAGTTTACTTTATGTTTTATTTATTCCTGAGTCCAAAGACAGATTTCTAACCACTCAATTACTCTTTCTGTAATATCAGCATTGTGTTTTACAAAGAAAGTAGTATGTCTGCACACTCTATGCAATGCATTGAACAAAAAGAACACATTGTTTCTTTAGTGAGGATAGTTTATGTCTCAGATATTAAATTAGATGTTATAAATTATATTGCCGCATGTTTTAGACTACCTTGCTGCCCATTAATAGCTATCTTAATTTTACAAATCCATATTTATGGTATACTTTATTAATGAATACTTTCAAATTACCCACTTTGCTCATTTCTCATCTTTATTCTCAGTTTCTTTATGTTTAAAAATGCACACAGATATACTGCTGAATTGAAATCTTATTTTGATAACAGCATTTATTTTATCTTTCTGTGAAAATAAAAGGAGTCATAAGTCATTTGATGGTTCCTCTGTCTATGAAACAGTGTTTCATAGTGAGCTCCATGCTCTCAAGTCAACAGAAAGCAAGTGAGCACAGCAAACTCATTTTCCTTTTTATTTGTTGGCATTCTTTGATTTCAGGTAGGACATAGAGAGTGATTTGAACTTCCTTCCAGTTGTCCACTTGCTTCCTGGAGAATTTAACCACTGGGGAAATTTAAACTCCATTCTTCCAATCAATGACAGGCTTTGGTTTTCTCTTTTAAATGCTGGTAGCATGTTGTGTTTGTTGATCAATCAGGGCTTACAGTGTTTACAAGGTGCAGCAAACTGGAGAAAATCTAGGGAGTGTGTTTACCTCCACCAGCTGCCCCTTGTCACATCCTCAATCTCATTGTGCAAATGTAGTCAAATCTCGTTGTGCAAACAGTAGTTAAAAGCCTGGCCCCGTCCTCAGGTGAGTATGCCTCCTGTGAGAGACCAAGCATAGGGAGGGAACTTTCTGCATCAGATGATGGCACCAGGGTCACAGGGAACCCTGAAGATTTATTGACACTACTGACTGCCTACCGCTGACTAATCGCAGCTGCCTTTTCAGGTCACCTACAATGTGCACCAGTCATTTCACTTCAGTATACGGCTTCGTACAGAACAGGGCACAAACTGAGACTGCAGACTAGTTTATAATGGTGGCAGCCTGCTGTTGAGAGGCAGCAATATCAGGAAATTATTCCAGATTGCATCTGTTTTAGGCAGTATGTTCTCACAGGCTAAAGGGGCTTATAGGACAAGATTTATTACTCTATTTAGCACTTAAAAATGTAGGCAGATTTATAGTAGAGTATTCTGAACTGCTTTAGTGGCTTACACCACTTCTAGCAAAACAGCAAGCAGCTTTAGCATTTCTGGAAACGACAGTAAGGACCTGACTGTATTTTAACTATATAAGATATTCAAGGCATAAGAGAAATTGTAATGAAGTAGTAATATGTAAAAAATGTGTAGCAAACATGTAGATGTAGTAACAAAAATTGGCAGGTATATAGATAATTGCTGTGTGGCTAAAAAGTTGTGACTATGATAAAATATTATCTCTGCTTATCTGGCATCAGTTCATAGTTCATCACTGGCATGAGCTCTTCTACATGAGATTTTAAATTCTTTAATTTTAATAGGCTTTTTGAAAGGAACTAAGGTGCATTGTATTGCCTAGTAAATCTCTAGTTTATTTAATATAAAGTAGAGGATTATAAATCCATAAAAATTTCTGATTAAAATCTAAACATTGTTCATGGTGTACAGAATACATACCATAGTTCTCATAATGACTGTCAAGCATCAAGAATGTCATACACAACATAATGAATGCACAAGAAAAGATAGCAGGTGTAGAAAGCACCATAACACCTGCTGGAAGTAAAAATGATTTATTTTTAACAATCTCTATTCTTAAAAGAGTTAACAAGGAAATTAAAATTGTCAACTCTCATCCAGTGTAATATTATCCTACTAAAACGATGACTTGGTGTGACTTGGGAATATTACTTCTGCACAAAATCAATATCTTTATTTTAGAAGAAATCAAATTATTCTTCATTTACTGAAGCATAGAGAATAATCAAAGACATGTCAGGCTTCAATATCACAGAAGAAAAAATCTGTGGCGGCAAGCAGTTATCAGCTCCGAAAGGAAGGACTGGCATAGAAACACAATTTCTTCTGTTTAATTATTATTTTTAAAGCTATCAAGGAAACATATTAGGAATTTTATTTTCCTTGGGGAATGATGCCTAAAATGCCGTTTTCAGCTGTGACACATTAAATGCAGCCAGAAGTGAAAGCAGACTACCACATAAACTAGAGATGCCACAGGCCTGCTGTAATCACAAATCACAAACATAAATCAATACACAAAACTAGTTGTGTCAGAGCTACTCTTCCACATCTTTGATTCAACATAGTTCTTTCTTCATAGTTCATTGTACACCTAAACTTCCTAACTACCTTTTTTTTTCCCCACCACTTTGTCTTGTCCAAAACACCATCCAGGACTGACATTTCCTGTACTTGTTATGCTGGGATCTGCAACATAAGATCCCTCATAGTGACATAGTCTTTATCAGTCTGCTAGAAATCTGATCATCCTTTCCACAGTCACTACACCACTACCAATACCAGCCTGTTCCACATAAAAAGAAAAAAGAATGCTCAATATTTTTTCATCACTGAGTAAACTTGAGTGACTTGTCATGTTATAAGTAAAACACTATCTGTCTCCATTTTGAATGAAAAGGATTATGTTTTTCCTACTTAAATGAAAAAGAAATTAGTCATATCTACTGAAGGGATGATAAATGACTGTCACTTAGATAATTCTTCAAGAATAGTTTTTCATTGTAGTTCTCCAAGTGAGTTCAATAATTTTCATTTGTTGAATGAACATTGCTCATGACTCCAGACCAGAGATCATGCCTTGACTAAGTGGGCTCAATCATATGGCTGGACAGGAAAAATCTAATTCCAAATTAACATACCAATTGTGCTCAGAACTTGCTCTAACAAGATTGTTCACAGTCTGAGCTAATCAATGAGCTTCTGTAGCAAACATCTTGACTTATGCTCCTTGCAAAGCATAGAGGACAACATAAAACTCTTAGTAAAGAGTGGTATACATTTTTCATACAGAACCCAATCAGACTATCAGAAGTTTGTAACAGGTTCGATTTCAAGCAAAAAAAAATCTTTATACTAATCCTCGAGTATCCTACAGATAAAGTACGTGAATCTCTACAGCTGTCCTCAGAGTCACTGACTGCATTGAAATAGACGACGGTACTCAGGCAGATAAACAACAAATAGTTAGTGGATCACATATAAATATCCATACGAATATAAGTACTGCTTGGATTTTTAAAAGATAGAAAGAGATAACTTCTAAGGTTTTGTATAAATTATTATAGTTGAAAGCTTATCTTTGCCTACAGTACTTAAGACTTGTTCAAGTGTTCTCACTGTCATGTTCAGAATTGTCCTTTTTCATCTCCTAGCCTCAGAAGACAGAAGGAATGTCCTCTATGTCAAGTTTTAACAAAATAATGTTAGTCGTTTTAGTGAGGGAGGAGTTAAAAATATTGTCATTATAAAAAATATTGCAATTATTGAAGTACTTAAATATTCTGAGCAAAAAGGTCAGAAAATTTAAGTCTGTCAGAAAAATAGCCGTCAGTTAGGGAAAACACTTTTCAGGATTTTATAAAGCAATGAATTGCCAGAGGTTTAAGCCTTTTGAAAATCCTCCTTCCTGAGTGTAACACAATTGGTATGGATTCCAGGAGAGTTTTAAGACATTGTTTAAGTGTGGAAGAGAAAAACAACCAGAATACTGTACTGCATGAAAAATACATTAAATGCCGTACAACTAGAACTCGTAATCTTAGGTAACATTACATAAGCAGTTTAGTATCCATGCACACCAAACAGTGTATCTGATTTTAAAAGATAATCTGTCTTAGATCTTTCACACAAGGTTTTGGAGACTCACTTTTGGATATAGTCAGATGAAGAAGCAGCAGCAAGGAAGAAGGAGAGTGCTCCAACAAATGAAATCACCTAAAGAACAGGTGTTTTAAAAGAATATGCAAAATGTAAACTGAAGCATTTTCTTTTCCCTCAACAGGAAAAGTTAATGCTATAAAACAGTAAGTTTGACTTTTATTTTTCTTTTAGTCCACTGCTTCATATTTTGATTTATCATTAGGAAATATTTCAGTTACAAAGGAAATTAACCTTGCTCATAATGTCTCTATTCTAAACTGATTAATGTATTAACTATGGAGGCCAGAAGTTTATTGACATTTTACAAGTTAAGGCTTTTCCCATACTTAACTTCACTTCCAAATTTAACAAAAAAAGTCAAATTTAACAAAAAAAGTCATCCTCTCAAATAACTTTTTGTTTTCTGGCAAATAGCACAAAAATTTAGAGGTGCAAGCTTCCATATTTATTTATGAAAATAAGGGAAAGCATGGTAGGATAAAAGGGTGCTTAAATTGCAATTGTTTTAACAGTCAACTAGTCAAGCAACAGTCAAATAAAAGCTTTCCATACAGCTAAGCTTAGAGTTATGTACCTTTTAAAGTAAGACCCTATATATACAGCTTTTTGGTACAGATTTTGGTTGTTCTCATGAAACCAAGTGCATGGCACTATTTTCTAAATGTTAACTACATTAGATATAATGTTGTCTAGAAATTTTATACATCAGAAGGGTGGCCACCTTAATACTATGAGAATATGTGATCATACTGACTTTTCTTATTCTGCCAAGTCACTGAAAAATGCTATTAGCTTTGTATTTATCTAAAAATATTTAATTCAAACTCCAGACTGATCATTTACACCATTTGCTTTCTGGAAAATATCAGTTTACTTCCTTCTGCTTGTTCCTGGCTGAAAGCATAATATTTGTTTTAGATCATCATTTGCATGATTCACTTCATATTACTAGAATATGCTATAAACCTTTCTGGCTCATCACATAAAAGGATATGTCATAATAATAAAAAAAATAGACATTTTGTAGGTAATGGAAAAATAGAAGAGCTGAATTCTTCTTGGAGTAAATGGATTTTACAGATGCGCTGCCAGAACTCTGCAAGAACTGCAAAACCACCAGGGAGCAGAAACAGGGTAAGGATCCTTAATTTTGCCATCTCCCTTTAAAACAAATATTTTAAAGACTTAAATAAAACACAGAAAAACCTTTTTTAAAAAACTTCCACTCAGTTTTGATATAATGCAGAATGCAATATGGAAATGAGCTCTTTGGAGGTGTTTTTCAGAGGCTGGTAATTAAATTGGAAAATCAGAAATGCTAAATCTTAAAAATAATTAAAATGTTATTTATGTCTCCTGTCATTACTTAGGCAAACTGTATTTCCCTCTTATCTTTCTCTTTTCAGATATTGCTTTCAATTTGCCAGTGACATTCACTACTGTGTTGTGAAATGCTTCCCATTTCATTAAACCTGGTTTTAGCGGTTAATTTGACTGTACCTAGTTCAGTGTTCGACTTCTTGTTACAAAAGTCCTCATGTGTAGCTCCTCTTTGACTTAAGGCAGCTTGGACTGTAGCCTGTAACTACACTGGTGATTTCTTCCTGCAATAAGCTTGACGACTCCATGTAAAATTGACATTTATTCCAACACCTTCTCCTTTCCTTGTAATTATTTTCCTAGATTTCCCCCAGTGAATACCCTCTGTATTCCTTCCTCTCTCTTGATTTTAGAAAACCTTTGGTTAAGTACGGCTTCTGGCTTGCTTCCCCAACGCCATGGGTGCAGTGAGCAGGGACGAACACCTCCCCCATATACTTCCTGAGCAGATGAGTAGCTCTGGCTACCTTGAGGAAAAGGAGGAAGATTAATGCCATTTTTATATATATATATATATATATATAAACTATCTCACTGCAGAGAGATACTTAGCCTCCTCTGCTTTGGTGCTGTCAGGTAATCTCCTG
>JAUBNY010000286.1:324995-338374 GCA_032275445.1 Crypturellus soui
CCTCATGAGGTTCAACAAGGACAAGTGCAGGGTCCTGCACCTGGGGAGGAATAACCCCAGGCACCAGGACAGATTAGCGGTTGACCTGCTGAAAAGCAGCTCTGTGGAGATGGATTTGGGAGTCCTGGTTGACAACAAGTTAACCATGAGGCAGCTATGTGCCCTCGTGGCCAAGAAGGCCAATGGGATCCTGGCCTGCATGAGGAGGAGCGTTGCCAGCAGGTCGAGGATCCCCTCCTCCTCTACTCAGCTCTGGTGAGGCTGCACCTGGAGTACTGGGTGCAGTTCTGGGCTCCCTAGAACAAGGAGGACATTGAGCTTCTAGAGAGGGTCCAGCGTACAGTGATGAAGATGATTAAGGGACTGGAGCATCTATCGTATGAGAAAAGATTAAGCGAGCTGGGCCTGTTTAGTCTGGAGAAGACTGAGAGGAGATTTGATCAACATGTTCAAGTAGCTGGGGGATGACTGTAGGGAGGATGGGACCAGGCTTTTCTCCATGGTGGCAGGTGACAGGGGGTAATGGGTACAAATTGAAACACAAAGTTCCACCTCCATGTGAGGAGAAACTTCTTTTCTGTGAGAGTGACAGAGCCCTGGAACAGGCTGTCGAGAGAGGCTGTGGAGTCTCCTTCTCTGGAGATCTTCCAAACCCGCCTGGCTGCCACCCTGTGCTACGTGCTCTAGGTGCCTCTGCTTGTGCAGAGGGGTTGGACTAGATGATCTCTACAGGTCCTTTCCAACCTTAACCATTCAGTGATTCTGTGATTATTTGATGCCTTTTACATTGATTCTGTTCTTGTATATGACAAGGCTGAGATAAGTCAGAACTTTCTGTGATAAAGGAGTCTGATAAGTTTATTCACAACCATGAGATTTAATAATTTAGAAATTGAGCAACCTAGCTAAAATTCAGGAAGCTTAGACAGGCTTTTTGGGATAAAATTAGATAACAATAATCCTTGACTACTGGCTCCTTCAGATTTTTTTTCCTTCAACCTTCTTTGCTTTCCTAGATGCTAGAGCATCTACTACCATTTAAGATCCCCTGAGATAGATACTGCGCAGAATCATATGGAGCTAACAGACAGCTCCCTATGAGAGATCTGTTACTTTGGGGAGTCTTAGCTGCCTATAAATGTGCCTTGCATATTTATAAAAGTTCTATATGCTTGTGTTTAGGTAACTGAATTGAGTCCCAGATAGTTACCCAAAAGAATTTTCATCAAAACTAGCTCCTCTCCTTGACATTATTTAGCAGCTGACTGAAGTTTACAAGTGGCCCATCAGCTCTGTTTCCACTCCTGCTGCTCACAGACATAAGTTGCATACATATAACTCTATATAAATTGCAAAGATACTAGTTGAGATCAGTGAATCAGTAGAGTTGCCTTGAGGAACTCTTGCGCACCAAACCAATAAGCACAGCACCACTTCTGCAAGGAGCTCTTGAGTTTTGCTTCATGCAAACAGTGCAATATGATCCCACTAGGACAACATCAGGTTCCATCAGTTTTCAATTTTCCCTTTGCTTGAGAAGAAATACACAGAAGGAAACAACACACAAGGAAGAGTGAGAGGAAGGTTTTAAGGTTTTTTTCCACTGGGATGAAAAAAGTGAGGAATTTCAGAGAGGCTAAGAAAAAATGCTTGAAAAACACTAAGAAACACAATAAATAAATTAGATAACTAATTTTAGTTAGCAGACTTTAATTCTGGCACCTGTGAACATTGCTTTGGTTGTCCTACTTGAAAGTACAAGGTACTTCTATCAGGAAGTTGCAATATTCAAGAAAGCAAAGAGGGGCAGTCACCTAATGCCTTACCTTCAGCAAAGACTTGTTGGTTTATCCTGCACCAAGGACCTGGACCATATATCCATGGCTAGGAATCACTTCTACTCCCTTTGGAAGCATTTTGGAAAAAGGAAAGAAGTTTTAGTTCTTCTTCCCTTTCCTGTCTCAAGGTTCCACAGTCTAAAACTTGAAATTTGTTGCCCCTGGCAACACCATCCTACCCCAAACAGGGGTGATGTTAGTCCAGATATGACCTAAAAATGCACAGGATGGTGTGATTTCTATAAGCATCCAGCATAAAGGCAGTAAGTTGCCAATAAAGAAGACTGTATTGATCAACCACATCCTTTCCTGGACATCTCAATTCAGGGTAAAAGAATTCAGTTAGTCCTTGAGCTCTCAGGGCATTGTAACTAACTTATTTCACCAAAGTTATGCCACTTGTTCACCACCAGGAGAAATTATACAGAGATTGTAAAAGTAAATGTAGAAAAGATAGGTCTGATTTCTCACTTTTCTTCTCCTTCTGTGATGCATGAAACCTACAGTGATGTTCAATAGAAAATAAATATAGGTATAGGTTATCAACAAAAACATTTTAAAAGAGCCTGAGGAAAACAAAGTTCAGATATCAAGGTAAAGCTATTTTAAAAAGACAGGGAAATGAATGTTACCTAGCACTTGTCTGGTTAACTCTGTTGCCTTCTGTTTTACTTATTGGTGAGATGTGTCTGTGACAACAAAAGTAGCACTGGCACATTTCAGAGAAACCTTTTCTTGTATAATAATAAACTGAAAGCTTCAGCCTTTTAGGAAAATCAATAAAATATATTTTTCAGGGATAAGTATCTTCTAATACCTTTGATCCTTATTGTGGAACATAAGTCCGACTTTGACTCCAAAAGTACTTCATAATATTGTATATCTCCATCAGACTGCTGTCATTCTTTTAAAACTAGCTGTTTACAAGAAATATGCATATATCTTTGCTATTCTCCAGATGTATGTTTGTTTCTGGACTGTTTCTGGATAAAATAAAAAAATAAGAAAATCAGAAATATGAAATAAATAAGAAAACACATGTAAAAGCTGGAAGAAAAATATTTCCTTGTCACCAGTGACCCTCTTCTGTATTGTACCGAACTAAAAAAAAAAGATTAAATTAATTAAAACATGACATATCTTTATCATATTCCCAACTTACTCCTTTCAAAACTAAGCAGTTCTTTGCACAAAGGCGTTTTTTTCAATTGCCACATCGGTGCTCCCTCTTGTTTCTTGCAATGAGATCTACAGATCCATAATATTGTTTCTGTAGTAAGCAACCCTAAAGACTGACAAACTTGTCAGGAGCAAGAGAGATATCTTACATCTCCAAGAAATCACCACCGGCACTTTCCCCCCAGTTATAAGCAGATAATTAGACTATATCATTTTTGCTGCAAAGTGAATCTGTAAAGACAAGCAAAAAGAGAAGAAACATTCATTTCTTCAACTCAGCCTGAGAAGCAGAAAATCAGTTACCAGCATGCTTCATGCTTTTGCTAACATGAAAAGAGCTAAGAAAAGAAGAAAGCCAAGCCCTGTATGTCAAAAGGATAAGAAAAAGCCAAGAAGCTGTTAAAAGATTGCCAGTAATCAAAGAGTTCATCAGGAAGAGATGTTTTGGATGAAGGAGGGTGGAAGAACTGATTCACAGCATAAGACTTGGTATTAAGCAGAACATGGAAATTGGAATAATAATCATGTTTGGAACAAACAAGACAGAAGTTCATGAAAAATAAAGGTAGAGACTGTAGTGTACCTTAATGATGTGAAAGAAAAGGAACAGAGTAGATATAAAAAGAGCAAAACAAAGAGGGTCGGAGAAAGAACAAAACAAAGAGGATAAGAGAAAGCTCTAGTAATCTGAGATAACTACCAATTTGATGGAGCCATGCAAAGAAAAATGCTACAGCAGAAGTAGAGAAATGCTAATAGCATTGTATGACATAATATTGCATGAACTGTAGAGGACCTGATAACTTTCTATGATGCAATGACTGGCTGGGTAGATGAGAGAAGAGCAGTGGATGTCATCTATCTTGACTTCACCAAGACTTTTGACACTATCTGTCAAAAACATCCTCTTGGGCAAGCTCCAGAAGTGTGGGTTAGATGAGTGGTGAGGTGGATTGAGAACTGGCTGGATGGCATCGCTCAGAGTGTTGTGATCAGTGGTGCAGAGTCTAGTTGGAGGCCTGCAGTTAGCGGTGTCCCCCAGGGGTCAGTCCTTGGCCCAGTCCTGTTCAATTTATTCGTCAAGGACCTGGATGAAGCGACAGAGTGCTCCCTCAGCAAGTTTGCTGATAATACCAAATTGGAAGGAGTAGATGATACCCCAGGGGGCTGCACTGCCATCCAGAGGGACCTGGACAGACTGGACAACTGAGCAGTGAGAAACCTCATGAAATTCAACAAGGGCAAGTGCAAGGTCCTGAATCTGGGGAGGAATAACTGCAGACACCAGTACAGGCTGAGCACTGACCTTCTGGAGGGCAGCTCTGCAGAGAAGGACCTGGGCGTCATGGTGGACGACAAGTTGACCATGAGATAGCAGACTCTTGTGGCCAAGAAGGCCAATGGGATGAATTGGCCTTAATGTATCCTGGGGTGCATTAAGAAGAGCACCTCCAGCAGGTCGAGGGAGGTGATCCTGCCCCTCTACTCAGCCCTGGTGAGGCCACATCTGGAGTATTGTGTCCAGTTCCGGGCTCCCCAGTACAAGAGGGACATGGAACTACTGGAGAAAGTCTAGCACAGGGCTACAAGGATGATCAGGGGCCTGGAACATCTGCCCTAAAGAGAAGGCTGAGAGTGGACCTGATCAGTTTATATAAATATCTTAAGGGAGAGAGTGAAGAGGACTGGGCCAGCCTCTCTTCAGTGGTGGCCAGCCACCAGCATAAGATGAAATGGCCACAAACTGAAGTACCAAAATTTCCACAGGAATTTAAGAAAAAAAAAACTTTATGGTGAGGGTGACAGAGCACTGGAACAGGTTTCCAAGGGAGGCTGTGAAGTCTCCTTCTCTGAAGATCTTCAAAACCCACATAGATGCAATGTGTAACATGCTCTAGGTGACCATGTGTGTGCAGCGCTGTTGGACTAGATGATCTCTAGAGGTCCCTTCCAATCTTAATGAGTATCTGATTCTATATTTACTATACCACTCAAACGGATTATACAAATGTTTTAGGTCTATTGCATTCATTCCCTAGTCATACTCCATTCACCAAAACTACCTTTTTATTTAAGAATATATTAATTTACTTGGAAAGCTTTCCCTTCGCATCACTCAGCAATATCAAGTACATTGCCAAAAATTAGATGGCCAGATCCTTCTCCATTCATAATCCAGCAGATTATCTGACTTCAGAGAGGGAAGAATTCAGACAAGCAACTAAAGGTTAATTAATGGAAATTCAGACTGCTATTTTTTTTGTTCTTTTTTAAAAGATTCTGCTTTTGCAGTTATCGATACTAATTTCAGTGCATGCTGTAAATCAAATTTTCAATTATAAACCTCATCAGTTTTCATATATCTTATGAAGCAGGCTATCACCTTAATATCTTACGCATTATGTTACTGCTTTTTAAGTGTTTTTTAAATTTAGGATTGTTTTTTATCTAATGATGAATATTTGGTTTAATATCCTGGAATGATATGCAACAACACAAAGCAATCAGCATATTTCAGAAAATGTAGCAGCTATCCATGATTTAGGAAGCCATTTATTTTGGGAATCCTGAGGGACCAGTTTATGTGATAGTCTTTTGATATTTAAAGTAGTAAAATTAACTTTATCATTCAAAACAGATAGCAGTGGGTACCGTTGCACCTAACACATTGCATCAAACAATATCCTATCAATATGGCATAGATCCAAGGTACAGTGTGGTAGTTCATATTCTGCAAAGTCACTGAGGTGCTAGACATATGTCATATTGTGTAGATGAGACTGATCACACCCTGAAAAACTTATTTCCACTTCTTGTATTTTTGTAGATTGCTTTGAATAAAATGTTGCTTACGATAATTGAAAGTTCAGATCACAGATATAATGTAGTCATTCGATAGAAATTGCCTAAATCTAAAAATTTAAGTGAGTTTAGTATTTTTCTAATAAAAATAATAATATAAACATGTAAGTGTATAAAGCAATATAAAAAACTTCTAAATACTTATTGAAACTTAAATACAATACTTTCTGATGGAGGAATTTTTTGCTACATTGCAGTAAGTACTTGTGGTCAGATTCTGTTTCTTATTTCATTAAATGATTACTATAAATCTAAAGTAACAGAGAAGGAAAAGTAGCTCATGAAATATAGTTTATTTTTCTACACGATGTTCTAATATTTGAGGACTTCCATAAAGGAATGTAATGATTTAAAAAATAGAAGATGTGAAGAGTAATTTTATTTCAATAGTTTAAACTTTGGCTTTACACCAAACACACTGAACCAAAAGAGGCAGTAAAGTGGAAAAGTAAATAGAAATTTTATTTTAATTTAATGTAATTTTAACAAAATTCAAAAAGAGAATTAATGTGAAGACAAAAAAAAATGAGACAGAGTAATAAGTAAGTAAATTGGCATAGGATAACTAAATAACAAAGCAAAATCTTTTAAGGCATTTTCATATTGAAATGGTCCTATTCAAATTACTTGTTCAAAATATTTGGCAAGGGAAAAAATATTGGCAAATAACATTTGCATTGTACAACATTCATACTACATCTGGCTTAAAATTTTCATACTGAAGAATTTAGATTTTCAAATATCTGCATTTTTAACGTGTCAGAGGATAATCATAGCAGATCTTTGATCTACATCACAATATACATGAAAACTCAGTGTTTGCTTGGTGGCCTCCAAGACAAGAAATGTCTTGTTTTTTAAATACAAAAGAGAACATCTTTCTCGTAGATAATTCCAATATTCCAGCTTTTAATATTGCTTATAAAAATATATTATATATTTGTTGTACTAGCAGTGTACTAGTGCGAAAAAAAGAGTTGGTTAAGAAATTAGACATAATAATGATTTGCAGATCCAGAAAAGCATTTTATGACTTTAAAAAATGTGTACTTATGGAATAAAATTTCGAGTATACACTAATGCTCAAGATAGTCAGTGTTTACAATAGTCATTGCATGATGGGAGAAGAATAACCTTTCTCCAGTACTTAGTAAAATAAAAAGAACACTTCAATGAACTGTTAATAACTCAGTATCATTTAGCCAAGAAAATTCTGGGACAAAGGGATTCAACACAACTTTCTTTTCACAATATGAGAACATTAAGTTTTCAGGTTTTTCAATTTGCATGTTCTTTTATTTGTTTCAAGGGATGGCAGAAGTAATATTTTGGGTAGATTAACAAAAATGCACCAGCTTAGCTATGAGGAAAAATAGGCTGCTAACTCAGCTTTCCATCTTGTACAAGTGCACAGGCATTTTAGCACCAGTCTTATGGACTAGTTTTCATTAGAGACTTCATTTGCCTACTTACAGCAAACTCAAATAAGTGCACATGTTTAAACAACAATGTAAAGGAAACCTTACACAAAACCAAATTTTTGTGAAGCCAGATCTCACAAAAAAAACCTCATTGATTGTCTAATCTAGAATATCTGAATATAAATGCCATATTTCCAATGAGGTTCTTTTGTTCTTGTCATTCAAATACTATTGCAAAAGTCACTTTATTGAAATTTCATGCCTAAAAAAATCTATATCCATTTATTCTTACTAGATTTTAGAAATGGCATTCCAGCCACCAAAATCCAGTTAGCTTAAGGTCTCGTTATCTAAGCAGTAAGACAAATCAAAGTAACTGGAAATAATTTTTGTATTCATTGTAAAATATAATAACTACACAATAAAAATCAAATGGTTGACAAAAATTCAAGCCTTTTGAGTGAATATGTTAAAACAGATCAGTACTTATTGACAAAACAAATTATTCATGTCAAAATGATTCTCTTTGAAGAAGAAACAAAAACAAACAAATAAATAAAGAAGACAACAGAGTTGGTCTGAAAATCCACAGAGACTTGAAATAAATGTGTAATGGAAATTATCTTACTTCTGTTCCTTTTTTAGGATGCAGGTCAGCAAACTTGCTCCCACTAGGCCTATTTGTAGTAAGCAGAAACAAGAAAACTTCATACATCCTAAATGCTTAAATGCACATAGTGATAAAAATGCTGTCTCTGTCTTTTCTAGTGATGCAGGTTAAACAGGATCCAAATGGCAAGGCTGACAAACTTTGAAGAACTCCTCAGTTTATTAAACATCTGCCCAGTATCTTTCTTTCTGAAAGCAAAAATTAGACAAATGCAATATGCTACTGATCAAGATGTACCTTCACTATCTTCCTAACTAACACAGAGAAGACTGAATGCCTACTGACTGCAACAGTAGTATTAATGGAAAAGAGTGACATGTCCTTTAGAAAGAGTTTCACATTTGACCCCATTTACCTTACCTTTTCTAGAAGTAAAGGACTCCAGAGAGTCCTTTATATTCATCAAAGCTAGTTGTTTGCTTTTATATATTTTTCCCCAGAAAGCCTCCCATGATCTGGAAAGAATGGGAAAGGAGAACTCCTCAGTGTTGCTATGATTTTAAAAATGATAGATCTGACCATGTTTTCTGGTGGCTAAAAAAAAACAGAGAGATCATTAGACTTCTGAGGAAGCCTGAGGCTATCTAAAACAAGTTTATCAAATGAGTTAGCTTCAAAGTTAAGCTAATTGCACCATCCTTGGCAGAGAAAGTCACTTAGTCAGTTTTATGTCTTTCCAGCATTTCCACCAGGGTTTCAGCATATTTGGGGATCCTCTGGTGCTTTTACAGTGTAAGTTCTGCATCTGTCAAAGCAGTATTCAATAGGGAGGGAGACTGTTCTGTAAAAGTAACATTGTCAAAAAAGAGAAAATTCACATCTCTAGTCTCCAAATCTGAAATCACTACTTTCAGTTATGTAATGGTACCCTACTCCCACCAGTAGCAGTCACTTTTAAATTACTTTCAGCATCTAAATCCATTCACTTTATCAAGTTTCCTGAGTTTCCAAAGGCTCCAATTCTCACCATCCTGAAGTGTATAGTATACTCTATCTTTCTTCATACTGTTTTTTTATTATACTGTTTTTATTATATCACTAGAAGAAAAGGAGGCAAAATGGCCCTTCCAAAACTGTATGTATATCTGATTCACAGTGTAAAAACTCTTCGTTAGTAGGGTAGATACAGATGAAAAAGCCTGCATAGAGATAATATTTCTAGGAAGGCTTAGGAAAATGTTCTCCAAACAAGCTATATATATTTATAATTGAGCTTGGTTTATAATTGAGCTTGGTCTTAGTTTCTGGAAGAGAAAACAATAAAAAAGATATATTAACTCACAGCAAAACAAAAAACAAATGGCATTCTCCTGAAAAGAGAAATGTTTGATAGATGCATTTCCATAGATTATTGATACTAGAATTGTTTCTTGTGCATTGTAAGAAATTGTGCTTGGTTTAACAGAGCGGTAAGGAACTGACTGCGTAACACGTACTGCAAATTCTTTACTGACATAGATGAGCATGCTGACCTGGAAGTGTAAGAAATTACTCCCTCTGGAACTAATCAAAACAGCTTCCTCACCCCTAAATCTTTCCATTCTCCTTTTTTTTTTTTCTCTGAAGATTTCAGTTCATCACTGTAAGAATTGTCCAAAAGACTCTGAACTTTGCATTCTGAAAGTTTTGCATTCAGGCCTTATACAAACAACGTAAGAAATGAAATGCACAGTAATGCACAGTAACAGAGAAACAGAAAGAGAATCCCTGATAAGAGTCATGATTTTTTTTTAATTTATAAGGAAATACATCTATAACTGAGAAAATACATCCATAAATATCTAAGGTAGTGACACTCGTTGGCAATATGCAGTGACAAAAATCAGTTTTGGAAAAGCAAGTATCTCATTAAAATCTGAATTTCCCTTTTCAAAATCTGATTCAAAAGGGACAATAAATTAAGCTGTGGTTGGCTGCCCCTTTGAAATACAGCTTTTAAACAGATCATAAAAAATTGTCCTATATCTGGGTGAAAACAAATTCAAATAAATCTAATTTTCTTCACAGTGAAATTTTCCCAAGAGATAAACATAGATACACACATAGATTGATGAATAATGGATAGAAATGCCTTACGTAGATCAGGAATCTCTGGATTATGGAAGAACTTTCATCTGCAACAGTTAACAGTCTAAAAGGATGCTTTACTTCTTTAAATCCCAAACATGTCATGCATATAATTACTGCAACTATCTGTTTAAAATACTTGTAAACTTTCTTTGCCTCAGAAGATGTTTCAGATCACTCAAATTCAGATAACAGTGGAAAAATATTAATTATACATTGCTTAGTTTAGAAAAAGATCTTGTATTTATCAATGTACAGGTACCTACTAAATAAAAAATATATATATTGTTAATACTAAGCTAAAAAAGTTCATAAACATTTAAGTTGCAAAAGATTTACAGTCTGAAAATATTTACCTCCAAATATCTGCAGGCATAACTTGAAAGGGCTCATACACCTCTCAGAGCCCTGTGCACTAAGATACTTTTTACAGTATTTAAATCATGTTATAGGTAATAATCATCAGTCAAGGAACTCTTTCCAATTCCCAGTTCTCAGTGGAATCTAAATTTTCATAAGAAAGGAAGGCAAATCTTTCTCCGGATAATCTTTTGGGGATGATTCATATGAACTTTTTTGTTAATGTATTAAATGCTCTCATACATACTCTCAGTCTATTAGACTTATCAGTCTTAAAGTACTAGTAGGATACTAAATTAATGGAATTTCAAGTGTGGTACTGGCAGAGAGAAAGTCACATGAATCTGCCAAAATCTAAGCCTAAATAAATATATCTGTGAATTCCATTAAAACACTTATCGATACAATTGTAAAAATAATGCTGCTAATGTAAATGGCTGCTAGTTAATAGCACCAGTAGATTCACTTGAGGGCCTTTAAAACTTTCAGATGTTACCAGATATGACTGACCTCACAAATGTATGTTTTAAATTAAATGTGGATTACTGTTTTTATTTTATTTTATTTTATTTTATTGTATTGTATTGTATTGTATTTTATTTTTGTCAGAAAGAAATATATTTTGTCAGAAAGTCTATGCCAAAATCTTCATCTTTTCTCCATGGAGTGCTGAAATTTGTGCTAAAATTTACACAGATGTACTGATGTGATCTGCATCACATAGTTATAACACCATATCAGCTGACAAGAGAAATCTCATTGTATTTCTGTGAGAAAGAATATGCAGTTCCTATGGGCACAATCTATGATGCTCCAACCCGGCAGTCCTCCAGCTTCCATTTCTCACTGCTTTGCCTCATACCACGTGTCTGTTCGCCTATATGCCACTCACTGCACTGAGGTTATTTTTAACCCAGATATCCTCCTTTCTGGTGTGTTCACATGCAGCCAAGATTTGGCATGCTCTTGTAGCCAGCATCAATGCAGTTGGTAAACTTCTCATGTATATTTTACTCTACTTCAGGAGTTGAGAAAGCCATTAAAATAATCAACAGCCATGGAAGGAGTACATGAAATTCTCACCAATGAGTGACCAAGCAACATCCACCTATACGAGATCTGTGATTCTAGACAACTACTGCCTCACCTCATGGCTGCCCAAATGGAAAGATCCCATCTTCTTGTACTGGGAAGGATGGATGTGTGCACAGTTTGACAGATTGACAGCTGACAGAGTTGCCAGCTACTGCCACGGTTTCTTCTTTTATTTTACTTCTTTTACTTCTACTTCCAGCTTCATCATGGCTACTTACGAAGGCAATTTGTTTACGTCACCAAAACTTCACTATAATTACCTTCCATTAATTTTCATTCCCTCCATGCACTATGCAAATAAAATCTCACTATTACAATGATATATGTAATGCAAGCTGTTTGCCTAATAGTCTGCACAAGTTTGCACTGTACGAATCATACACAATGATTAGCATAAAATGATTACAAAGTATTCCATCTAGAGATTTTTGTTCTATCTCCTTTCAGCAGTAAATTGATTATTTTGAATGAAAAGGACAGTGCAAAGAGAATATGAATTAGGTGAGGGAAAGAGGGCAGTGCCAGCCCTTAGATCACATGAAGCTCAGTGTAACACACCATAGCATTTTTGTACCTTGGTGGGAGATAGAAAAAATCTCATATATATAACAAAACTATATTGTTCCATCTATTACAGATACCTATATATTTTGAAGACCTTCGGGGAGACCCTTTCTGAAGAACAGAATAAATGGTTACTTTACAGAACTTTTATCCATGCTCTTAAACTCATTTATTTCTGTACATGTACATAAGCAACTTGTTTAAAGGAAGAAGTTAGTACAAGGATTTATGTGAAGTCACTAAGCTATCTTTAACACCTGCCTTGAGCCTTCCAGGCATTCAACAAAGTCCATCTCTCCACAGAAGCATTTCTGCTGCCCACTTCCATGGTACGCAGAATAGCAACAGACTGTTAGACCTTTGTGTCTGGCAGCCCTAATGCCTGTGTATTTCCAGTTTGCAAATTACAGACAATCTAATATCACATAAAAACCACTTACATTCTCTATGGTCTTTCAATACAAAGACAGTCTGTCAAAACAAGAGAGAAAAAACCTGAAGACTTTGATACCATGGAAACTGAACAATTAACAAATGTACTTTTCCTTACTTCATCTCGAGTTGCATTTGAGCCAGTCTTTTAGCAGAAGACTGTTAAAAACCTCCCTATGACTTAAGTAGTGGTGGATAGAGTAAAAAGAAGACACAAAAAAGAAGAACTATAAGGGGAGCATAGAGCAGTGCCATTAGACACAAAGGCAAATGATGCAGGATGTGTTTGGAGTGGGGTAGTTTAAAGGAGAAAAATCAGACAGCTGAGAAGTCAAGGTTTTTCATTGTAAAGCAACATTTGTTATGATTCAGGCGCATATAGAAAAGGCACAGGGAGGAACACAGGGTAAGATGATAGGGATCACAAATAACCTTTGTTGTAAAGTATTTTTCAGCAAAGGTCACCTCCTTCCCACTGTCTCTTCCCTTGGCACAGTACACAACACTCTTAATCAGCTCCTGCTCCACAGACCTCTGAAGTAAGAAGAGCTGGACAACTTCTTTCAACCAACCCTCTTCAGCTCGGGAATCACTGAGAGCAGCTTCTTGGATTGCTTCTTTAAAACTTTAAATTAAACTAAACTAAAGGGCTTTCTGTTTTATTTTCTAGCCCTAGTCATGCATCTTATCACCTGAAGATAGGTGATGGCACAGGGCAACGTTTGTATTTTTGAGTACCTTTGCATTCTTTGCCTCTTTTCAGTGGTGGCCACTGACAGAACAAGAGGAAATGGCCACAAACTTAAGCACCAATAGTTCCACAGGAACTTAAGGAAAAATTTTCTGACAGTGAGGGTGACAGAGCACTGGAACAGGCTGCCCAGAGAGGTT
>JAUBNY010000286.1:346404-368763 GCA_032275445.1 Crypturellus soui
CCAAATTTGTTCATCAATGAGATATTTTTAGGATGGAATATCCTGTTAGTTTAGAAATAAGATCAGTTCTCAAATGAAGAATGTTTTCACTTCATGCAATTTCTGTTTGGAGAAGCTGAAATATGCCAGTTTATGCCGTTCTTACACTACATGGACTGGCTCCCTGTGTGTACACCCAAGAATCATATCTGGCTGATAAAGTAGTAAGTAGCTAAAGAGCTGGTAAGCAGAAGCTGTATGCACAGGAATGACAAAACAAAGCAAACACAAAAGCAAGTCAACAGGAAAAACACAGCACAGCTTTTGTCTTCATACAGAATGGAGGAAGAGGTGCTTTGTATGCAGAAGAAGACAGTGGCAGTGGGACTTGATGGGAAAACAGAGAAGGTGTAAGAGAGACCCAGGCATACAGATTTTCCAGAAAGTAATCTCTTGCAGGGGTGAGCAGCAAGAGAAACAAGGTTGAGTAGAGGCAAAAAAGGAGAAAAAAAAAGACAAACAAACATATTTGTCTTCCTTTTGACTATTTAGAACAATGTATGCTAGTAAACTATGACTGCTTGTTCCTTCCTTGATGATGTAAACCATAATCCACTTTATAAGCTACTTATAAACTACCACGAAAATATTCCTATTTCATACATACAAGAAGGAGTTTCCTTATAAATTGTTCTACATGCATACATCAAGACCAAGACCATCAAGGCCTGTTAATTCAGAAACACTGCAATTAAACCTATTTATTGCTTTTTCTCTCTGAAAGAATAGCATCAATGACAAAGCAAATGTGCTTTGGGTTTCAGGGATACCACATCAGCAAAAATAACAGAATAAATCAGACATTCCATTTAGTATGTGTGATGAGCAAAGCTTGTACAGAAAAATATAAAACTTAAAGTATTCATAATTTTAGACATCTAATTGTAGGTATTTCATTTCTGAATAAAAGGAAAAGACATAGTTTTCAGAATTCCCTGAATACCTAACCAAGTCATATAAAACTGCAAAGTAATAAAATCAGATTGTTTCACTGACTTCCTCCTCCTTCACCAGTACTGATGCAAACTTTAGCATCTATGCATAAATTCTGCATTTTCAATTCCAATTGCTCCCTATGTGCAGAGACATACAGTCATATGCAGATACTCTCAACATGAGCAGAAGAGGATTGAATGGATGATTTTATATTTAAAATGTTTGTATGAATTCAAGGTTCCTTTCATGGAAGAGAAATAGGAGTGACAATGTCATACTTGCAAACCTTTTAGCAAGCAGAAGAAAACTACAGAAAATTCACTAGTCAATGACTGCATTGACAATGTTAAGCAATCCTGGGCAAGATGACATTGCTGATCTCCTACAGTGCAGTTATAAAGGATTATTAAGGTACATTCTCAAAAGTAAGATCACACATCGCTCTCTGGTGCTGCTGATTAAAGTTCAAATTGCAACTAATAGAGGAGGAACAACAGAGACTTAATCTCTGTCCCGTGGCTTCAACTCAACCCTACACTAGGGCAGTTTTAAATGCCATGACTACTTTTGCACACAAGGAATGACTCGTGTGTGATTACAGCAGCCATTAAAATAAGTGGTATTCTCTTAGTTATGCCAAGAATCTATTTTTAAGATGGAATTTACTTTCTGAATTAACAGTTACATAAAGGAGAATTAATCTGTGAGAACTTATGCTTAGTCTGCCAATTGATGGAAAGCTAATGCATTGCTCAGTCTATCAGTAATGTGAAATCAAACACTCACATCCTGGGGCTATGCTCCGTGCAAAGATCGGACCCTCCTCGCAAGGAGCCAGCCAGGAAAGCAGTCTGAAAAACAGCCTTAGGCGTGATTGCCAGCGAAGAGGTAGTGGCCTCACACCAAGATGATGGGAGAGATCGATTGCAAACAGGCATCGCCCGCGCTGCTGAATGACCTGAGCCGTGAGATAGCCTGGGACTTCATTAAGGATCTGCACTGCTGAAGCTCAGGCACTTGGGGCCTGCCAAAGAGCAGAGACACATCTCACAGGCCTCAGAGGACACCAGCCTCGTGCACTGGTTACATCCAATGAGGAATTAATTCAGAGGATGCATTCTCTCTTCTAACGTAACCAGATGGTTCACTGAACTAATTACATGACTCTTTTCTTGATATTTTCTCCTACTGACAGCAACAAGAATACTATCCTTAGCATCGACAAAAGCAAATTTAGACAAACAATAAGCAGATAAGATACAAAATAGTAATAAAAGAAAAAAAAACTCTGGGGTAAAAAGAATGAAAGGAAGATTTCAGAATACAACAAGTTCAACAATTTAGCCAAAGCGGACTATCCTGCAAATGCAGTCATAGAGCTCTTAGAAGTAACACAATTAACTGTGCTAAAAACCTTGTTAGAGGCAGGGAGGATTAAGGACCAAGTACAGTAAACAGATGCACAGAGCTACATAATGTTTTAGACACCTACTCTGATCTGGCTGTTCCTGATTTAATGGAACAGAATGTCTTAGAGCTCCTAATGAGATGATAATACTCACAAAATGGGGATGTGCTGGTGACATCTGTTTGATGTCTATGGGAAAGTTGTATTTGACTTATGTTGCTCACTTACATTTGATTAAACTGATTTCGCCATCTTATAGAGGCATATTCTGATACTAGAGCTGATGGGATTCAGTAGGATTTAAGATATAGTCAAATGCAGCTGATTTATTCCTAATATTGCATGCAAAAGTATATTTAAATTACAATATAAATACCAGATGTGTCAGTGATTAGTGCTGAAGAATTATGATTTAGGGATTTTTTTTAACAGAATATGATGCATACACAGGAAGTGGAGAAAGAAGAAAGTAAAACCTGAAGCAATATTAAGATAAATTTGAGACAACAATGAAAAGAAAATCAATGTCTATATTTTCTGCAACCAGTATCAAAGTCATTCTACCCAAATGGAGAAATTTGGACTAATTTCTTTACATTTGTTTTGCTATTATTAGTGGCTCTTTCATTATTTTATCTTTTACTTTCCTTTAGTAAGCTCCAGAGTATTAATTTAACAGTAACAGATTTTCCTCATGTGATTTGGTAGATTAATAGATGCAAAAGGAGGAGCAGTAGTCTTTTCATTTATAGGATTGACAAAAATGTTTTAGCAAGAAAAAATTTATAATACATAAGTTATTGCATCTGGTCATTAAAATCCAAGAATAAAGGACACAGAAAGGACACATGGAAAAGTCTTAGGAGTAGAAAAGAAAAACATCTGTGAAGTTATGCCGTGAAACATATATAGAAGTTTCTGTCTTATAAAAAAAAATCAGCTTTCAAGTCACTCTAATAAAGTGAACCATTGATTTCTGATAAAATCATTAGAAGTGATGAGAGTACTCTGCCAGGCAGAATTTTACCTCAAGTTTTTTCTTTTTTTCTTTTTTTCTTTTTTTCTTTTTTTTTCTTTTTTTTTCCATATGGGGAAAGACATATTGCTTTTATATGTGAAAGAAAATCATATAAATTTTTAACAAAATATGGTAGCAACAGGAAGTTCAAGTAAATTTTGAGCACACAAAGAAATTTAGATGTTTGTAATACAAAATATGAAATGTTGCACTGAACACTCTTTAAAGTATTGGACTAGATTCTCAACCACTGTGAGCTGCTAGAGCTGGTCATTACTAGCACTTTTTGCTTGTTTTAACTTATGTTTGAAGTCCTCTCATTGGATTTAGTCCTTGTGTCTCCACGACCAGAAGCAAAATAAACTGATTCATCATTAAAAGCTGCATTTACAGTAGTACAATAGTAGCAACATGAGATAGCTCACATGACTTAGTTTTCAGAACTGTGTTTGCAAGATTCATATTTTATTAGCTTAATGAGACCAAGGGAATTAAGTGCAACTCTCCAGTTGCATTCTGGGCAACTCCAACAAAATAGAGCAAAAGGGATGAAACTTAGTTCATGCACATCTTTGTCAGTTTGAGGAGGAGGTTCCTAAGGCTCTGCTTCAGTTCTTTCACGCACCTTTTTTTCTGTACTGTGATAGTACATTCACAAAATCCTTCTTACAGTGTTTAGTTGTATAAGGAAAACATATCAAAAATAATAAACCTTATATAAACCTTATATTAGTATAGATTTTATCAAGAGATAAAAGCAACATGCCAAGCTTCAATAAGTGTTCAGCTCAAAGTATCCAAACACAGACATCTTCTACAAGTAGCGGCTTGTTCAGTGGGCATTTATTTCAGGAAATTAATAAAGCTGGAATACCCTGGAATAGAAGGAATGATTTTGTCAAACCAATGATATTCCTGTGGAATAAATGACTTTATCAAGTTTCCTGAGAAAACTGGCTGCAGGAATAATAATGAAGTATTAGAAAATGAGTGAAGAAAGTTTTGTGCTAAATAATATTTCATGAGCGTTTGCCTGGAAAAATTCACTAAGTCAGTTCTTAAGAATTTTATAACCCCTTAAATGTTAAAATAGCGGAAATGATAATCTTCATTGGACTTCATGACCCTTCATAACACCGCCATGCACTCATATTTCCAGGAAGACCAAAGAATTACTCTTGTTTGTGTGTATATTTACCATTATTACTATGTATAGTCCCTTAAAACAAGCAGAGTTGTTCATAGTAATGAAATTGAGTATGGAGATAAGTGTTTGCCTAAAACCTTAGATCTCTGATGTAGAAAAAATATATTATGTTCTTAATAAACCTCCTTAAAGATTAAATAATATAATAATTTATTCATACTTAGTTACATGAAAAAGATATTGCATAAGAAAAATGATTTTTGCATTCTGCGGTGAAAACAAGGGATGGGCTTGATTCAGTCCTCTGTATAAATATGTGGCAGCAGTAGATCTGTTCTATCCTTAGCTATACATTGCTAATTTACTCTCTGCCTCTTACAATGATGCATAACAATTTTCAATGTTAGAAATAGCCTTTAAAAGGTTCGCCCTATTCTTTCTCTATAAATACAATTTAAAAAAGTAATAATTTTCAGTAACAATGTTATTGCTACAGATTAGAAAAGCAGGACATAAAAGGCCAGTCTGTGCTACAAGCTTTAATTTGATTAATACACACTTTTTGAGATATCTGAGTCATCAAGCAAACAGTATTCTGCCTTTTTAGCTAGGCAGAATTAAAAACAGCAAATGTTATGCATACATAAGGAGAAAAGATGATAACTATGCTATTTTAGTTTAAAAAAAATCAATGTACACTGCATAGCTCCTATATCAGCCTTGAAACAACCATTTTGCAATGCTCCTTAACATGGATGAAAGTGCCTTCACTTAAAATATTAAAATCAGTATCTGACAATAAAATAACTTTTAAAAGCAGATCATCTTCTATAAAAGGCCCTTTGGTAGATGAATATAAAATGAGAGTAAAAGAATATCCATAATTTTGATTTAATTCCCCATTTTTATTTCCTGTATATGCTTGCTTTCTCAGTGAAAAATTTTACCGATGAAGAGCCCTGTATTCTACCTAGCTTGGCACAGCTAGTTAAAAATAAATTTTGAAATAGCCTACATATTCTGGGTTTGGTATCTGCAAACATAAACAAAATGAAAAATATTTGATAAGTCACATGCAGGCTGCTGAAGGACTAGTCCACAAATGTTGGAGAGAATATAAATGAAAAATCAAGACTTTCAGAATACACGTCAATCAAATACTACAATAGCAAGGGTAGTAATGAAGTTTGTTTAATTTGGGGCCACTTATTCACTGACATGGTGTTTAGTTATTCAATCTCTTTTAATAGGATATACGTTGCTTTTTCATCATAGTCAGAAACACAAACACCTTCCCAATGGTGACTGAACTAGAGTCATAAATCTCTTGAATCTGAGTGTTAAGACTCTTCTTTCTTACTTTCGTTTGAATTTCAAATCATTACAATGCTTACTGCACTTTCATGATACATTTTCATTAAAATCAATGCTTCGAAGTGCATGTATATACACACAGTGGGTTCACTGCATCTGTCTTACTCCTCCAATGAAGAGATAGAGCTGAAACAGTACTGACAAGACTTGGGACTTCTTTCTCCAAGTGTTTCACTCACTTGTCCAGCATACTTTGCTCTATCACTATGCTTCCATTTTCCCAGAAAAATGAGGATAATAAAGATATCAATCTTGTGGGTAATGGCCTATGTAACTTAGGAAAAAAAAAGAAGTAATATTAAAGAACAAGATATTATTACTACTACATACGACTTCTAACTTTAGACTCTGGTCTTGACAAGTTGGGTAGTAATGGACAGCATAGTGATAGAAGAAAAGTGCCTGCCATATGGTGCAGATTTACCTATGTCGTAGAAGAGATAACAAAAGAAAACTTACATATCATGATTCAGGTTTTCTAATAAGTGATTTGAAATATCCTGGGGCACATAAAATTTGGGAGATACCATATTTAACACTGGGATTTATAGCACTTTGAATAACCACAGCTTTTAATGCAGTTTGGAAAGCAAATAGTGTTTCTAACTTACTTGCCTAGGTTTTAATTTGAACTTGATTCTCCACTTCACTTGCTAATATTAACCCTTTCCATTAGTCACATACATATTTCCTCTCAGCTTTATAGTCCCCTTTTGAATGGCTATCCTGTTCTTCATAAGTGACCACGTCTCCTCTTTCAAGTAGCCAGTACTTTGGGACTGTTTGGCATAAAAGATATGATATTACTGTAAGGCAGTGTTCAGTAATACCAAAAAAAATAATAAATTTGAGGGAAAACTGTGAATCGTTTTGAGAAAGTAATGTTACCTAAATCAATATAATTTCTTTATTTCTGAGGATACTTACTGTTTCTTAATCAAAATGTTTTGCAAAGCTGTCTTATTTTTCTATACCAATAATAAAGACATAAATCAAAAAGATGGAAAGGATTCTGAATACTTAAAAGTGGCTCATAATGCTGTAAAACTCAAATTAGAAATGGAAAACTTCAATTACTTCCATTTGTACTCAGCTAAACAACTGATAATATTGCTGCCTTATAGAAAAAGGAACAAATTCTTACTTTTACCTAGTCATTTATGAATAGCAACTATTGCATAAATAATTTAAACACAAGATTGTTTCAGCTGGAGTTATAGAAAGCTTCTGGATGTGGCAAAATTCAAAAAAAAAAAAAGATATTTTAATGGGGACTCTATGATTCATGAGTGATTTTCTAACTTTAGGCTAATGATCATCCTTGGCCTGGAAATACATTATGCTTTATAAGTTGCAGAGGGGCAAAAAAGGAAGAAGAAGAAAAAAAAAAAAGCCCATTTCACTAAGAACAGTGTGCATCCTTTTATTATTTCATCTATAGCAAACTGTCTGTGAGCCTTTTAACTAGATAACATTTTAATCCATATTCATGATATAATTCTGTATTACTTTTAGCCTTAGGATTTTTCTTGGCATGGGATTATAGTATAAGTAGTTATTTCAAACAAATTTCAGACAGGAACATCAATCAGCTATAATACTTCAGATGAAATTCTAAGTCCACATTTGGGCTTTCCTTTTTTGTTTGTTTCATTTTCCTCTGAGCATCACTTTATCATTTTCATGATACTGGGTTATATCTCCATATGTTTAATAGTCATTTATACATAAACTGTGCCTGGCCACCAGGTGTCTGTAGAACTGGGGGTAAAGCAAAATAATCATTTTTATTTTAAGATCACCGCAAAGGTTAAACAGAATATCTAAATACTCATCCATGTGAATGCAAATCTAGCTAAAAACATATCACTGAGGACAGCTCCATAGAGGGACAAGATTGAGGCTATAATAAATATGGTTTTACAAGGTTTGTTACAGAGATAAATACAAGTAAATATAACGGCCTAACTCCAGAAGGTTCTGCTTGTTCCTTAGACTCACAAATTGCCTACAAACTGCCAAGGAAGTATTGCATAGGACTTGAATGGTGAAGCCCTAAATATCCTGTTCACAAATACATTAGTTTCTGAATGTTTATTGTCTACCCTCACATTCTCTCTTATCCTTTCCTGGGATTAATAATTGGTGCTGTTTTTTACCTGTTGCATCAGGTCATAGTATCAGGATACCATCGAATCTATAATAAAATCTGCCTTTACATAGAGAGAACTCAGAGACTAATTTATTTTAATAGCTACGGCATTTAGGTGAATGTCACCTAAAGGTAGTAGATTTCAGAAAATGGGGTGGAGGAAGTAAAAACATTCCTTGTGACTGCTGTTATACTAGAGAATTATACTAGATTTCAGAGCTGAAAATAAAACAACTTCCTTTCTCCTCAGGTCCCCAGTTAGGCCACATACTTACTATGGACAAAACAGTCTTTTTGTTCTTCTCCTGAAGCACTCAAGGTGAAAAAAAAATAAAATAAAATAAAAAAAAAAAAAGAAGAAGAAGAAAGAAGAAGAAAGAAAAAAAAAAAAGAAAGCCCCACCCTGCATATGGTTTGTTAGGGAGTTTATTAGGGAGAGCATTAAACACTGATCAGGAGAGAATTTGAAGCTCTTATTCCTAAAAACTCACAAAGAGCATCCAGAATTAGTCAGGCTTTTCACTATTTAACTAGCCAAGATATTTAGCCTCCCCAAAATCTGGACTACTCTCTCAGAAATGCCATGGCACATGGCATCTGTTCAATAAAACATAAGTCTTTACAAGGTTTCATTTCAGCTGAACTGAACACATTATTGTGAATCAAGATTTTCTGTAAAGATTTCCAACATAATTTCACAATAGGTTGGTAAATGTCTCAACTTTGACTTATGGAGTGAAATTCAATTACCACCAGGTGTTTCAAATTTGCCTTGTAACTGTCATCTCAGAATTGTCATGAAAACTATGAATTACTATGCAAAAGTAGTGATTAGAGGCTGCATACATCTAGAGTAATTATGTAAAAAAAGTAATTAAGCAAAATGAGAAAACGCAAAGCACCATTTACTTCTCTAACAATGGCAATGCATATGCCAGATATTTTAATCACCTTCCTTAATCATAATACCTTTTCAGGATGTAGCCCACTTGTGGAATTACCTTATACACATCCTCATATGACCACTTTTAGACTGACTAATAGCTTGGTTTTATAGCGGCAGAGCTATAATACCACTAATCACACAAATAAAGGCAAGAATGGAACCTGACTAAGGCCAGAAGGGGCTACTGTATTCAAATTGTAGATTGTCTCATATAACCAGCTAGGCCATATTTTGCTATTTAAATACAAAAAGTATTTTGGAGAAACATTCAAACTTGATTTTAAGCAACAATTATGGCAGTTTTTTCAGTTACGCAGAGTTAGACATTATGATTAATTGATAATTTAAAACCATCATTTTTCAGTAAAATAATCAATTTTTAAAGTTTGCCTCATGATTTTCATTCATAAACATATGACTTTTCATTTTACCACATTAAAATTAACAATTTACTTGTGCTACATTTTCTGTGAAATTCAGCGTAAAGGAGTACTGTAAATATATGTCATTGTTTGTCATATCTAACGACCAGCAAATAATTTATATTTTCTTTCTGGATATGAATATTAAACTTAACCGGTTTGATAAACTCTCTACAAGTACTACACAAAATATTTACATATCTCAGCTTATTTATTATTAAAATGTACGTCTTAAATTTCTCAGCAAATTTAAATCTGACTAAATGTTTATCAGGGATTGGAATAACCACGTAACAGTACAGTACAAATGCCTCCAAGGGGAGGCGACCCTTATGGAATATTTCTACAAATGAGACCTCAGGCTGAATCCAGCAAATATATTTGTCCAAGGTAGATTCATATATCCACAAATGTTACGTACATATACATATACAAATGACTGTTCAAGAACCGCACGTCTGTGTAAAACTGATAAACTGAATTTTTAGTATGTGCTGCAACATTTACATTTGCTAAAAGTACATCTCATTAAGCATAGAACTAATTATATTCCGGTTTCACACTCATATGGCTATTTTTACTCTATTACACTATGCTAATGCAAGTCTACACAAAAAAAATACGTTAATTTGATTGCCTTTTTCAAAAGTGGAGCCAAATACAGGCTTTCAAATGAAAAAACAGGCTTTGGGCTTTGATTTCATATCTTTGGAGAGTTTCATTTCTTCTCTTATTCAAATAGATGAATCTGGTTCTGTTTGATTCTTAAGTAAGTAAGACAAAAATCTATAGAAATTTAAACTGAACTTAAATAAGAAACATACTGTTTCCATCAATTTCAATTGCTTTATACAAGCCTGAATTTAAGATGCTGAATTAATTTAAGCACTTGAAAATAAGAAGGTTTTTAAATGAGTTAAATTTTCATAAAGGTATTTTCAACCCACAATGACATCTTACCACAAAACTTTGCTAGAGCATAGCATAGCTCACTTTTTTTTTCTGAAAGTTTATCTGTCTGAGGACATTGCTTGTTTTTAAATATTACATAAAAATATTGTCATAAAATCAGTTTATATTTCTGTACATACTGTATAGAGAAGCAGAGATGGTACACATCCATTAAAAGTCATTTTAAAATTCATGCAAAGTATAGTATATTTTAGAATGAGTGCATTCATTACATTCATTATACACTGAAACAAACATACACAGAATTTAATTTTCTCCATTTTAATATCTACATATGTGCTGAATCCATAATACTAATAAAAGCTCTGTAAGTTAGAAACTGTCCTTTTCTCTGCTTTCATCCTCTCTTAAAATTCAATATATATCACTAGGTACAATGTAACACATCATAATGTGAAGCAGTCATTAAAATCATTACGTTGAAAATCATTACGTCAAAAATAATACATTCACAGAGTTATTTTATATAAATATCCATCACTTTCCACACAATAAGGCATTTAAAAGAAAAATATATTTCAATGTAATTTTTAATATACAAAGCTTAAGATCTATTATCTCCTGGGGACTGATTTTTTTTAAAAATGAGTATATCATATCTTGAGAAAAAAATTGAATGATCTTAAATTAAAGCATTGCATTAGAAACCTCATCCTGCCAAAAATTCTTTTGAAAATATATATTGGTTCTTCAAAACTTTAATGCAAAAAAACTTCATAAGTATTTGCAAATAATCTCCAGTGGATTTCAACATAAAATAATATGAATACAAGCTATTAAAAGATTATCAAATTTGCATATTGTGAAACTTAATCACAAAATTAATTTGCTCCTTACATTCGTAATCTATTTATTTCACCTTTTATTTCCATGTAATTTTGTCCAATATTTATAGCTTCCTGTAGCACATTATTTTGTTATCTATCTTAGGCACGGGAAACAAATGTTAGGAAACTCTGTACTTTTGGATACAAGATGGGAAATTTAGTAAATTCCAAATGTGATCGCATTTGTGCACATAATGTGTTTATCATAATTGTTTAGTAAGTACTCTCAGCTGAAAACTGTGTAGTTTAATGATTTGCTTAAAAACAGTCATTACGCATCAGTCTTTTTAAAAAAAATAAAATTGATTACACTCTTCCAGATAAGTTAAGTGAGTGATATAATTACCTATGAAGTTAGCACTGCTGAATGCACAGCCCAGCAAGTTCCCCATTATTTTTGAGGGTGCTTTAACTTTATGACTATTTTTAAGGACCGTTTTTTTTGCTTGTTGTCGGTGGTGGTGGTTTTTTTTCCCTTTTGCATATTGTTGCTCACTCTGGTTTACATATAGCAGTGCACAGCGCATATGTGCCCACATGTGCACACTTGTCCTAGGTACATTGCACACATATCCCCGATGTTGCAAAAAAAAAAAAAAAAAGAAAAAAAAAATACAAAAAGAATAGCGGCATTATTTAAAGACCACAATAGTTAATTTGGTATTTGGTTAACCTTAACATTAGTCCATAACGCATGCCTACAAATGGCTACTGTTAATGTTGCCTTGCCACAATCATTTTTAGATGTCTTTAAACACTGTGTTCTATCAACACAGTGTTTAAATGATATGTCTGCATCTTTCTAAGGCAAAAATAGTAAAGCAGCAACAAATATTCTGCAATATAAAAAGTAAAATTCACTAGAAAACTCATACAATTACCTAGCACAAGTTCCTTCAGAAGTTGGAAAGAACTGAACTAATTTCTTCAGCCTAACCAACAAATGCCCAATAAAGGAGGCTCTTGCTATTAGCGTGAGATGCTGCAGAGGTGCAGAAATGCTACTTCTCTGTGCCTCGCTTCACCTCTTCCCTTTCATACATGTCTCTCTGCCAAAATGCATATATAAAGACAGCCTATAACTCCTACTATTTCATCTGATGTGGTATACAACTTCTAGCATCAGTATTTGAAGTTTATACATATTTTAAACTTCTAGAGATATTGTGAAACTGCATAGAGGCAGTATTTTGACAGGGTACACACAATAAATATTTAGAGAGTTTATATATAAGCCTGTGACTAGCAGCTTTTATTGGGTACTCTAATTCTCTCAATTTAAGGTCCGAGCATATTTAAGGATATACTTAATTGCACAGATCTACTTTGTTTTAGTTAGTGAATAGTTTGCTGAAATGTCCCTTTGCCTTTTTTGTATTGAATAATATTTTCTCAGTAATAGAATAGTGCTGAATTCAATGGGAATATTTATCTTCCTGTTAGCAGACAATTCAGCCCTAGTCAGAGAAATAATTTATGTGTTGAGGGTTTTTTTATTTTTTTTTACTCTTACATACACTGAAATTAACATTTTTGGTTGCAAATGTGTAACAAAGCATATTGGGAAAATAAGTGAGGTGAAATTCTTGCTTCCCCTTCCCCTAGCAAACAGGAATTACTGTCAACAAGCTCAGGTCCTAAAATATATTCTTTTGCAATATATCATTATACTGAACCCCTGGTTTCTCTTAGCCACATTTCTGGCACAATCTCTTCCTGTGCAACTGACCAGGAACTCAAAGATTAGCCACAGTTCACAGCATGTATTTTCACTGCTTTTACATTAACATCTCTGTGTGCCACAACTAGATAGGCAAACCCTTTGCAGAGAGGGTTTTAGTGAGGAAAATGAGCCTTGGAGCATGAGTTCCAATTTTCCAAGCTCAGCATTTACAAGGATGTCTCATGAACATAATGAGCAAGTGAAACAGAATTACCTAAATCCTGAGGCTTCAAATCAATCCTAGCAGTTTTTACAGCAGTTCCACCTCTTCAAAGACATCTCCTCATCTGTCTGAAGAGCAGCCACTCTTCTACGACTCCTCTGCAAAGCGAGGTGGAAGTTTTATTGATGCTCATGAGCAGCACCAGCTGGTGCCAGAGGCTTTGCTAGTATTTAGTCCTTTCCCTTAATATTCCTAATAGTCTTCCTCACCTTCATCCTTAAAATTTCAAACAAATGAAGCTTGGCATCCAAACTTTATACGGTTTGGCATTTAAATTATATTTTTTTTACTAAAAGTAAGTCCAGAAGTAGTTTTTAAACAGGAGAATATGTAATTTCCAAGCCGCAGGACCAGCTCATATATTACAAATTACAAATTGAGCAGAAGTCTGTTAGTGCTCTACTCAGTGGCACACGCTGAGATTACAAGATTCAGTGGTACAAGACTACATTACATTTACTTGGCACTAACTCTTTTCAGAAGTTCTTTCAGAAGATCTATTGTATGTAGATCTCTGAAGTCACTTGTTTTACTTTTTCAGTGGGGAAAAATAGAGATTCAATTATATATAAAAAAAGCAATTTTAGAATTATATAGAATTGCCAGATTTTATCTTTAATTACATAGATGAAGACTAAATTTGTATTATAAGCTCTGGAAAATGTGAAAGCTCCAAACAGCTTTACTACTGCTCTATAGTCTGTTCCCTAATCTCCAACCTAATCCAGAAAATAGTTTTCTGCAGAGATGAGCTCTTCCTCTCCAGCTAATTGAGCTTTTTCATGAATTTGCAGCAATAGTATCATATTAATTCATATGATAGAAAGAACAGAAACATAGCATGCAATAGCTATCTACAACTGCCTGAAAGGAGGCTGTAGTGAGATGGGGGTTGATCTCTTCTTCAGAATAACTACAGACAGGACAAGAGGAAATGGCCTCAAGCTGTGCCAGCGCAGGTTCAGATTAGACATGAGGAAGACTTTGTACATGGAACAAGTAGTCAAGCATTGGAACAGGCGGCCCAGGGAAGTGGTGGAGTCACAGTTCCCGGCAGTGTTCAAGAAATGCGTAGACGAGGCGCTTAGGGACGTGGTTTAGTAGTCTGGGTGTTGAAGGGTTTACAGTTGGGCTCGATGATCTTGAAGGTCTTTTCCAACCATAATGATTCTATGATTCTATGTATTCAATACTATTTAAAATGCATAAGGTTGTTATGTGAATGTGAATGGACATTTTCATGTGCATATAGTACCTAAGTAACTTAATGATTGATTTGTTTTCTCAGCTATTCTTATAGTTATCTTCTATCAGTCTGAACATTTTTTTTTTTAGTAAATCTACAGAGAAAAAGAAATCTGGTCATTTCTGGCTGCTGTTTAATGCCTTCATCAGTGACCCACAGCAAGCTTGCAGATTTCATCAAAATGATGTGCAGAAGCAGACCTACCAGAGGACAAGCCTACCTTTCAGAGGAGCCATGGTAGGCCAGAGGAATAGGGCTATAAGTATCTGAGGAAGGCCAAAATAGCAAATTCAGAGTCCTGAAACTTGGATGGAGACTGACCAGGTGAAAGTTCTGCTTGTAAATAAGAAGTTGAATGAGCCACCAGTAAACCCTTGTAGCGATAAACCACACCACATGAGCAAGGTCAGCCATCAGGTAACAGCGACTAGTCCCCTCTACTTGACAGTTGTGAGGATGAGTAGCTCTCACACCTGGAATGCAAAGTAAAGTTTTGAACATCCCAGTTCAAGAGAGGAATGATGAATAAGCTGGAGCTTATTCTGTCTGCTGGACTCCTCATACGTCTAGCAGAAGGCCACCACTATGGTAAAGGAACTGGAGCACAGTACGTGGAGAGATACTGAGGGAGCTGCCTTTGTTCATCTTGAAGAAAGCTAAGGGGAGTAAGGAGCAGTTCTCAGTTATGTCTTAGTTATAGATTGCATCAGACATCTCAGAAGTGTAGGGAAAGGACAGAAGGCAACATTCACAAGGCGCACAACTTGAGAGTGATTACTAAATGCAACAGAAATGTAAAATCATGTCTTACCCTAACTAACACTAATGGAGACACTCCATCAACTGAGATAGGGTTCCCAGATGTGGTGACAGAGCACTGGAACAGGCTGCTCTGAGAGGCTGTAGTCTCCTTATTTGGAGATCTTCAAAACCCGCCTGGATGCACCCCTATGCCACGTGCTCTGGGTGTCCCTGCTGGAGCAGGGAGGTTGGGCTAGATGATCTCTAGAGGTCCCTTCCAACCTCAACCATTCTGTGATTCTGTGGTATCAAGTACTTTCAAAGGTCCTGGATGGCTGCTTACACATGTGAATGTGTGATGTTCTGGCTTCTGCTAGTGTTTAGTGGTTTACCAATCAAAGACATATTAAGAACTAACCAAAAAAAAAAAAAGCTGCTTATGTTATCTATTTACAAAATTGAACCACTTATATACCGATATACTGTACACTGATTTAAATGCATCCATTTTATTTTTTCCAATTAAGACCTACATATCAAATCCCTCTTAGAATTTGATATGCTATGCTATTTTTAAACTCTTTAACCTGGAATTTCTTTGTGAATCAGAATAGTATAAAGGATATATATTGCACATTTAAAATTGTATCTTTGTCTTGAAATCTGTAAGTAAACAAAACATGGACATACACTGACACATGTATGCAACATCTAAAGAAAATCTTTCCTCAAGGAGATAAAAATGTTCATTTGATACAACTACATACTTAAATATCATACACAAAGTTTCGTGTATGCAGTCAGGCAAAGCATATGAAAGGAAAAAAGTCCATAATTACAGAGTATGTTACATTAAAAAGGCAGCTAAATATATTTTAAAAAATCCTCTCTAAAGCAATTGCCTTAACTTATACACAAGTTATTTCAACGCAGAATCAGTGCCTATGTTTAAGAAAAATTAATCTCTTCACTTTTATGGAGTAAGATATCAGCAAATTCAGTTCAGAACTGCACAACTACTTGCCCATACTGCATCTTTCTTCATAGACACAAATGGTGTACATTGTATTTGAATGTTTATTCACTTATGCTTTTTGAATAAGAATACAGACATATCACCAACATTTTCTTGGAAATATCTTTCTAAGAGCTTAATTTCATGAAGATATCTAAGACACAAAGGGTCAACCCAGTTACCTTTCATATTGGTTTTACAAGGATTTGCTACAAACACAATTTCAATATTAAACAGCAATCATCATCAAGGTAAAGCTGAAGATAACGCACATTGTGCTTTGTTTCCTAGAAGTCTGGTTCACATAGAAGAAAACACAACGTACAGTACTTTTTAAAGTTCACACATGTGTACAGTTGGTAGATGGTGGTGTGTCTATCCGACTTTTATTTTCCTTAGCATCATTCGGAGGTGACTCATTACCTATCTGGCATTTGAAGACTTGTTTATAAGCCTTCCTAAAATTTTCAGAGAGGAACGCATATATGATTGGGTTCACAGAAGAATTGCTGTAAGCCAGGCAGTGTGCAGTTACTCTGAAGAGGAATGAGGCCTGAGTCAGTGGGAATGCTCCAAATTCAGCCCAGAGATGAACGACATGATGTGGCAGCCAGGATATGCCAAAAACCACAACCACCACCAACACAGTCTGTGCTGTCTGAGACAGGGAAAGAAAACAAAATAGAGATAAGCACTTGAAAAAAAAAGAACGGTTTCAAAATCATTATTTGTGAAAGCCAAAAAGAGAACTGAAAGAGAACACACTTTAGCACAGTTACTAATGTACTTTATTTTGCATACAGAATTACTTCAAAAATGATGTAAGCCCTGAAAATTCCATAATAAACAGGAAATCTATGCTTTTAGTCAGAAGTAAGTTGTGACATTTTTGATTCCCTGCACAAAATCCTAGTTTTTTCAGAAAGGCTGTGAAGTCTTCTTCTCTGGAGGTCTTCAAAACCTGTCTGGATGCGACCTGAGCCACATTCTCTAGGTGTCCCTGTTTGAGCAGGGGGCTTGGACTAAATGATGTCGAGAGGTCCCTTTAACCTCAACCACTCCATGATTCTGTGACTTAGAGCTTAACACAGTCAGACTGATTTTGCTCGAGTGTCTAATCAGGAGAACAGACTTTTTTGAAAAGTCTCTTTATTAAGCAATAAATTTCTGTGATGGAGTGATACAACAACATCATGGGATGCAACTAGAAAAAAATGACAGAAGTTAGGAACTTGAAGTTTTTGGTGACTGTATATTGTTTTTGACAATCTGGAAAATGAAATGGCCTTCAAACACTGAGTTTAGAAAACAGCAACATAAAGAGTAAACTTCCTAAATGCATGTCTCCTGACTCTATTCTTACTATTTTCACAAGAAAGGGTCATTAATTTAATTAAACATATTATGACAGTTAGAATATGAACATAGAATTTTCAGGTCTTGTACAGATTTCTCTAAGGCACAAGAGTCAAATTATCAATGTTTTCTTTAGCTTTTGTTTACTTCTTCAGAAAAAACAGTTAGTGTTTTGCAATTAATCAACAAATTAATACCTATTCCTCTAACAGGTAGCCCTTTCAACTAAGTCACTCTACCAATATAACCCTAACACTCATTCCAAGCACATTATGTTATGAAGTATTAAAATTACTGTATTAGCACTTTACAAAGTTGATTTTTCAGATAATTTAGTCCTTTCTTTATTTTAACTCATAAAATTACCTCCAAAATTAACTCATAGCAGTGCCTATCAATTTCACTACACAGAATGCCTAGACACTTTTCTACTCTGTTGAGCATGGTATATACTTACTTGAATTGATTAATGTCCAGTGACATGCAGGCTGACCTATCTAATCCAATATGCGCTAACTTTTAAATGAAACAAATGTTTAATTACTATGACTTACAGGACAAATGATCACAAATACTGTTGCTGGTTAGCTAAATTTCACAACAGAAAACAAAGGACATTACATCTATTGTAAAAATAATCTGTTTAGCCTAAGAAAACCTGTCTTCATAAACATCTGTGCAGCTCTGTTGAGTTTAGATCTGTACTAGCTGACAAGTTATAAAGAAGAAGAAATATTTTCTCTTTCAGCTCTAATCACAGAAAAGCATGCAAACAAGAAAGTAAAAGTACTACTAAAAGAAGTTCATTCTCTGATCACTTCAAAGTATTAATACTCCAACTGTAAAGAAATTACCATGGTATTATTGTTTCATAACTTCATAACGTGTTACTTCAATTTGTTCAAAATTTAAAAAATTACATCTGGAAAATCACTGATTTTCAATAGAATGTATAGGTGCAACTGAAAGCTGAGGTTGACTCTGTGTCTTTTGTAACTATTAAGCTTACAGTGTATCATACCTGAACAATAACTAATTATGCATAAGGGACTGAAAATCCTGGCAATATCTGTTTTTATTCCATTATTCCTCCTGAGCGTAATTTCAGGGCTTACCTTCACATCGTCATCATCACTATAACTTGCAACCAGGGTAACATTAAAGGGCAAATCTTGTTTACCTAATGAGATCTTTCTTAGGGTTTCTCATTAGCAAGCAAAAAATAAATGAAATAAAATTTCAGTAGTTATGACTTTTACACTTTTTTTGTGAACAAATAGCAGAAAAGAAACAGCAGTTAAATATGTTTCTATTTTTCTTTTATTTCCTCAATCGTATGACAAATTATTTCTAAGACTCTACTGTTGAAATTTTTACACAGCTTTGAATAAAGTTATAAATGAAGAATTAGGCCTGAAATAGAGAACAAATGATGTATTCTAGGCAGAAGAATGGAAGAAGAAATATACAATAACCCGAGCACAAATATTAATGAAAACAGAGTTTCTTTAAAAATTGTGAGTTAGGCCTTAGGATCAGAAACTTAATATTTAAGTAAAAAATCTTTTGTGTTTCTTTCTGTTTGGTTTCTGAAGTAAGGAGCACCCTAGCAGGCTTGGACATTCCTATAATACTTTCCTTTGCAATATGCAAGCCAATTCATAAGACGGATCTGGCCTTTATTTCCAATTTCAATATTTAATACATGGAGAAATGCAAAGGTATTTCTAATCTGACAATAACTTACCTGAGAGGAGTGATGGAAATATGTAGACCACCTTTGAGAACTACACTTTTGATAAAATTAATTGCACATACATACATGTTAAGCATTCTACTGAATCAGGGACATACTGCTTTTAATTCTAGGAATTATTTTTTTTTTCCCAAAAAATTAGAGGAGGCAATAGATTATATATTCACTGATGAGACTGTGTATCATTTGCATTGCAGAGAGTTTGCATGGCCATATGGTAACAGT
Organism: Crypturellus soui; assembly: GCA_032275445.1. Classification (NCBI taxonomy): domain Eukaryota; kingdom Metazoa; phylum Chordata; class Aves; order Tinamiformes; family Tinamidae; genus Crypturellus; species Crypturellus soui. Next base: position 365,931 of record JAUBNY010000286.1, read on the forward strand.
GATCAGATCAAATGAGCTATAGCCTTAAGGTTCTTTCTGATTCTGCATTCATAAACTGACAAGTTACTCAAATGACTACTATGGTCAAATCTCCTGAAAAACCAGAACCATATTATATTATATGACAAATTCACTATGTAAACATATATTTCAAGTATTATTCTAAATTGTAAAGCTAATATGCTTTAAAGACCTTTCACAATTCTGCTTATACCCAAGACTTAAATCTTGAACATAACAGAATATAAAAGATCTTATGGAACATAATGAAAGAACTGCAGAGTCAGAAAGTCTCTTATTAGACTCCTAATCATGAAGTACAATACCCTTTATTTGGAAGTCACATCATATAAGCTAGAAGCTCCTCATAAAACATTTAAAAAATTACAAGGAAAAATGCTGATGTGGCAAAATAAACATTTAAATTAGAAACAGGCAGTCTCTCAGTGTCTAAATTCCAGGTGCTCCAAAGACCAGAAAACATGAACTTCAGATAACGACTTGCCCCATTGTGATGAAAAATTGGGATCAGAAAAGATTACAGTTTGCTAAATTCAAGGAGACACTGTCATTAAATATATGATTTCAGATCTTTCTCTCCTTTATATCTTTGGAAACAAATAATACAGTACCAAATTAGCATACCCATAAAACTAATATATAAACAAATAGGAATTGGTAATGAAAGCGATCTACCTTTTTCTTGGATGCTTCTGACTTCTTTGACATGTTTCTCAACTTTTTATGCAGATGATTAAGAACCTGAAAAGATTAATTTGCATCATGTATTTCATAATTTTCTGGAATTCATAAAACATACTTTAGAGTATGTCTCTGGCACTACATGAGTTGCTTACAAACACTGATCCAATTTACACATAACAAAAGTGCATAGCATCAAATCCAAAGAAATTACATATGTGAATCTATATGAATTAACAGATATGGAGCATACCACCTTTGGATGTATATATATAGAGAGACCTGCACTGTATTACAAATGCATAATACAATGAACAAGGCAATAAATCAAAACCTAGACTGCTTAGGTTATTATTATAATTCAAGTCGTTAATATTATTCAATTATCAATCATTCTTTTTTCATAAAGATGTCAGTGTTATTAATTTAGATTGACCTTTACTGCAGTTAACATAAAAAGTGTATGTTTTGAGTCAGAGCTTTTCTGAGTCACCTGCATATTTGCTTTCTTCAGATGGATGGTTAGTTAAATAATATGGCTGCTAGTCATATTCGATCTTCAGAAAAAAGCTTGGACTTTTTAAAGTAATTTATACTATGATGCATGTCACATAGGTATGACCTTTATCAACAGTTTGAAATTACTTGTGCATTTCATAGGTGTTTTTTTTTCTGTTTGTTTGTTTTTTAAATATGGCAAAATTATTTGTCATCCAACACTAGCAACCCAATTTTAATGTAAAACTCTGTTTTATCTGCAGCTATCATTAACTGAATTTAATATACAAATGACATGACTTGCCAAAGGGGTGGAGAATATGTTCTTCAGCTGAATGTATTTAACAAGTTATAAACCATCCAGTATCAAAAACTGAGATATTTAATTAAACTCAGAAGTTTAATTAAAATGTGGCAAAAGGAAATGTTTATATGTAATGTAGAATCAGATTACAGAGCACAAGATTGTATGATGACAATGTTAGTCACACTTTACCTAGCTCAGAAATGAATTGAGGACAGTTAATAAATATGAGCATCCAAGATTAAAGCAAACATGCGATTTTGCATGTAGAGAATATAACACTAGATTTTGGGTCTAGAAGGCGACTTAACAAGGTTGGTAAGAGTGTAGAAATTCCCTTTCACCATTCAGGGAACTTTTCTTTGTTTTCTTTCAAATACCTGGCTAATCACTATCAGGACAGGATACTAAGTAAGAAAACCTACAGATTTGATGCCACATGTCATTTATAAATCTTAGAAACATGCATAACATTTTAAAATAAAACAGGATGGTATTTATGAATGATTGTGGTTCACCAGTGGATTCAGTTTTTAAATGACTTCTCTTATCTACCAGGGAATCATAACTAAAGAATGACTTACTTCTGACATGATTCAATTAGAAATGTAATTGATTTCTGCACATCTGTGTGTGTGAAAGCCTCAGACCCACATACATAATACCACTTTCAATTCTGAAACAGTAGCCAGGTACTACCAGGCAAACCTGAACTGGTTTTCTCTGAGAAGAGGACTTTATTCCTTGTCTATGAGGCTATAGACCAGAATAAAAGGGCAGAACAGTCCCCAAGATCTAGCAGAGGACAAGGGAGATGATCCACTGGTTCTGATGCTCTTCGTTCTCCTGCTATCACTGTATCAGTGACAGCTAAGTTGAAGGTATTGGTGAAAATGGAAAAAAAAGGGGGGGGAGAAAAAAAAACACAGCCGAAAGATGGTGAAACTTTCCTTCCATCACTGCTGCTTCACCTAATATACATACTCCCCCCTCATATAACTTAAAAGGAAGGGCTGTTTCTACTGAGCTTCGCCAAAGCCTGGCTCCTGACATGCTCTCAACTGTTCTGTGTTTCTAGTCAGAGTCCAGTACTAAAGATGGATAAAGCTTAACCCAAAAGTCAGAATTGAAAAATGCTTTTTTTAAAGTTACAAGCATTCTTCTAGCCTTCTATGATGGGATGACCAGCTGGATAGATAAGGGGAGAGCAGTGGATGTCATCTATCTTGACTTCACCAAGGCTTTTGACACTGTCCCTCACAACATCCTCCTGGACAAGCTCCGGAGGTGTGGGCTGGATGAGTGGTCGGTGAGGTGGATTGGGAATTG
>JAUBNY010000286.1:414905-428653 GCA_032275445.1 Crypturellus soui
GATGTTTATCTGCATCTCATTATTGGCTCTCCATTGAGCACTTCCTTGGTGACTGCTCCCCCATCTCCTGCTCGAAAGTGCAAAATTGCATGTACCAGCAATCCAGTGATAACAAAGCTGTAAATACCATTTTTGAAAACTTGACTTGGTACATGACTATACAAGGAGAGATGTGACACTGAATTAGGTTTTTAAAACTTATAATAATTCAGTGACTTCTGATGAAGTTAAATAGAAATATAGAAACTCCAGGTCTTTGCAAAAAGTTTTGTTTGAAACATTAGACAGATCAAGTGCCATCAATTTGCGGTGGAGGTCATTCAGTCTTCTATTTCAGATGTGGAAATGGCAGATTTTCTCTAAAGTGATATTGCTGAAAAACTACTTGAGATAGGAAAGTGGTGTTTGAAAGACATAACTGAATGAATAATTGATACCAGGGATTTTGATGAACAAGTGAGGTTAAACTCAGTGAGTAGTTTCCATACTTTTTTTTTGTCATATATCTGTTTAAATTTACAAAGCAATTCTGATTTGAATTCAAATGGACTGTTTATTTCATCAGTAACGCTTCAGAATTCAAGTTCAATAGTCACTGTGCCATTATTGATTGAGTACATTGATTGAGTACAGACCTTGATTCTTCAAAACACTTAATTGATATTCAGTAAAGAACAATTGACTGAATCTCACTGAAACTGCTGCTAGCATGTTTTTAGATGTCTTTTGCAGATAAGGAAAAACAAAAGACTTATAGATCTGCTTTGCTGGATTGGGTCCACGATTTGTGCTTTCTCTTTATCCTCCTTAGATTAAAATCTTTATAGTTGTTGAAAAGGCTAGAGAGACCTAGAAAATATGTCTTCTGGACAATCTTCATTTTTCTGGAGGCAACATAAATCCTCTAAGACAAACTCCTACAAGAATTAAACTAATATCAGCATAAGTTAAAATGATACTTAAAATCAGATTTTTGTATTAACATTTCCCTAAAAATAATCCTTTTCTAAGCTTTCCTTCTTTCTCCTTTGTTCCCCAAATCATATACATTTACTTCTCAATTTACTTCCTCTTTTTTTAATGGTAAGGGAAAAATGAAGAAAAAAATACTTCTTTCTCAGTTAGACTGATTTATCTAAAGAAAAAGGATTTTTTTTTTTTATTAAAAAAAGGGTATGTCAAATGGAAAGACAATCCTCTATCTCTTGGCCCAGGAAAGCATCAAGCACATGGGTTTTATCTCCCTTTGGAACAGTTCAATCTAAGTTTGTCAGGATAACTGGAGTCTTAATTTGAAATCTCAGCAGAAGCTAAACACTAAATTGGGCTATACAAGTGTTACTTGTATACTAAGTACTTAACTTGGAGAAGCCTTGAAATGGAAGGATTGAGACAGTTTCTGTGGAAAAAGGCAGGTGGCAGTGCATCTATGTTAGATAGTTTCCTAATTGCGTAGACAGACAAGCTTAGTTTCTAGTTCTATCAGGCTAGTGCTTCTCTAATGCAGTAAGTGTACGCATATGAAAAGCTCCTGATAACCCACTCTTTGCAAAGGATGCAAATGCAGCTATCCTGGCATCCCATACAGTAAACAATTATCCAGCTCATGTCATTGTTTACGATAGGACCATTGATAGAGAAAGTACTCCCTGTCTTGCTAAGAAGCTTCGAAATTTGGTCCTAAAGGGAGATTTTGACAACTCTAGGCATCTAATAATGGCTTCCTGTCTCACTGCCTCACTAATTATCAATACTACTAGATAAAGTAGAAATATTTATTTATTCTGGGATTCAATAATTAAGATGGATGCCACAATCCTCCCTCTCACACAAAAATAAGGAGGAGAAAGAAACTGAAACATAAATATAATTTTATTCCAAATTTAGAAATTTTCAGAAGAAATAAGGAGGAATGTGATATTGTTAAGTATTCTACTATTAGAGAAAATGAATAGTTTATTAACAGATATTGCTGAGTGCAAGATGTGTATGGCAAGTATAAGTATTGGTTGATTCCCGGTATGCTTTATTTTGACCTAGTATTTCATTTGAACAACAGCCTTATGACAGAAGTTATCATTAAAATACTCTTTCCTCTATTTAATGAAATGGTTTCCAGTTCTTTTGTAACTGCTGTTATCATCCTGAATTAAATCTCTGACAGCAAGCTGGATGCTACACAACACAGAAAATTCAATTCTTTCCATGAAAAGCTTATGGTATGATTAAATTCCCATTAAAACCCATGGAGATATTCTCATGAATTTATGAGAATTAGACAAGTTACATAGGTCCAGGTTTAGAGTTTGAATAGGCGGCCACACAGGATGTCCACGGTGACATTCAACAACCTGTTCTTTGCAGTTGGAATAGCCACTAAAAAATCCCACACACCTTGACCCTTCCAAAAAAAGATATCTTCCACTGAAAAGGTGAGATGTCTTTGGAGCCACTCATGGCACTCAGCACAAGAAGAGCAAAGTATGACATTTTCACTGAGACTGGAGAGATTCTGGTCGGCTTGCTCTGCCTTCAGGCAAGAGAGACCTCATCCTGACAGTGATCCTTCAGTTTCAGAGATCTAGTTTCCACAGAACAAATGTAGATATTCATTCTAGAAACGTACGTTTATTGACAGTTTCTAGTGACAAGCACAGGACTTGCTAGCAGTCATGTAAGTAAGAACTACCCCATTCAATAGAAAAATAAAAACAGTAACTAACTACCAGTTATAAATTGAATATGCTTGTTTACTGTCAAAACAGTTTTTTTTTCCCATTTGGCTGCAAATTAGATGGTATTGGGACTCCTTCTGCCAGCCTAGCAGAAGGTAGCCATTTTCATTAAAAATGTAGGTAGTACAGAATTGTGCAAAGATCTTCATGAGCAACAATCCCACAGTATAAGAAACTGATGCTGTCAGAAGGAAAAAAATGCTATAATACAAATTTGTGCTAATTGTAATATTGTTTATTAATGTCATGAAGGACCCAAGGACTTATGCTGAATGTTTTTCTAACATGAAAGGAAGAGGATGGTTGTAACTCCAAAGACTTTAAATATGAGATGAGACAGCAGATGGACAGAGGCAGATGGGAAGGAGTATAAGGAGACAAATGCTGCTGGTCAGCTTGACTGGCAGTGGTCTGAGTGTGCCAAGAGCTCAGCCGCAGTCCTGCTGAGGTCTGGGGGGACTGGGGGTGGGGAGGTAAATATATATATATATTACTTCAATTGAAGGTATTAAAGCAACTTGAAGTAGGATAATGAGATAGCTCTGCAGATGTTTAAAGAGAATTGAGGACACAGATAATCTCACACTGCCAGCTCTGCCTTACCCTGGAAGGACTCGCAAGTATCAGTTTTCATGTGTTATATACTGGAAAAGCTGACTTAAAACCTCCACTCTCCATATTATATATTCACTCTGGTTTTGGTCTATTTTCAACTCTCCAAAAATTATGAGATTTTGATAATGGGGCTAAGGTATATGTTACATATAAAATGTAAAAAAATAAAAATCATGTGAATTGCTATTCAGTTCAAGGGTCTTGTGATATTAAATAGGTGCCTAATTTAATTTGGATTAATGGGATATGCCTGTCAGCAAAATCACTTTTTTCCCTTAATAGGCTTTCTACTTTCATATTCTTCATTCTATAATATGTCCTTTCTGAAGGCAACATTTTCTCATGCTGTGAGATGCTGACATTTGATTTAAAAATTATGCACCAGCTACACTACTAATAAAAAATACCACTATCTCCCATCACTCTGGACAGGCCAGTGTCCCCTGTGCATACTAATTTACAAATTAATTGTGAACAAAGTTTAGAATTGTAATTGAAGAGTAAATCATGTTAGTTTCCAATTGAATAGAATAAAATCTGTTTTCTTGCTTATCTTTCTTGCTCACTGTAAAATAAGTAAATACAATAACCAATTGTTGGTTACTGTAAAATTATTTAACTTTCTTTTTATAGTATTTATATAGCACTAATTTTGAATATTATATATCTATAAAAAAATTCTTTATTTTGTTAACTTTCTAGTACTTTGGGGATTTTTTTCAGGATTTCAGAGAGTTTGACACAAAACTATGGAAGAGAAACATTTTGACCAAAATTGACATTTAATGGAAGATAAGTTAATGACATGTGAAAGAAACATTACAAAACAACCTATTTAGTGCTAGGAAACAACCTATTTAGTGTTAGGATAATAAAGATTACTCAAACAGAACTGTTTCCAGAAAAAGCCTTACATGGGTCAAACGATATGTAAGACTGGTCTACATAAAATTATCATTTTTTTCAGAAAGTTTTAGCCATTTGTAGCTGTACATCTGTGATTCATTTTTCCAGTATTTTACATCTATTACTATAGAATTGCAACCTGTAACTATAAATGTTGACCTTCACAGATTTTAGTATTTTTGAAGACTCCTCTGAACATGTTCACAGAGCTGAACACTCTGATCTGAAGCTTTGAGATTTGACTATTTTTATGAAATTACTAGAATGTGTAGCAGCTCATGAATATATTCATTTTAATTCTAAACTCTTTGACTTTCATACAAAGCATAATTTCCTGCATCTTCTATCACTTTTCACATGAAATTTGAAGGCTTAATTACTTGGGGATTTATCTGAAGTACAAAATACTATCCAGTATGAAAGGTACTTAAATTTCAGATGGTTTAATATTTATTTCATATTATTATAATATTCATATTATAATATATTATATTTGTATTATTATATTATTATATTTTTAAAATGTGATTTGTATAAATATATAAATATGGAAAAGTTTTCTGGTTCAGGAATCTATAACACAAAATCATTTACTCAATAATTTTATCCCTGTCTTTAGCTCGGAACTTTCTCTATCAGCTTCCAGATATTACTTCTTCTTGTAATTTCATATGTCCCAAAGGATACATGGAATTCCCTAGGTCAATCTTAACTCTGGCTGCAAAATCACTGTCAGTAACATGAAATATTAAATATGCTTTTGTTGTAAAATTATGTATTTCAGTTGTTTCTGTATATTTTTAAAGATACAAGAAAATTACTCTTTTTACTGGATCACTACTATCATTCATTTTGTTAATTTTACTTTTTTATTATCCTAGCTCAGATAATGACACTTTTGGAGAAGGAAAATATACTCTAGCTAAATATTAAAAAAAAAAATACTGTACAAGGCATAATTTCCTTCATATAATGCATAAATCTAAATTCTGATAGATTTCTTGAGCATGAAATGTAAATCATCTTCTTATTTTTTCCTTTTCTGCTACCATCATCATTCTGAAACCTCACCCAAAGCAACTTCTAATCTTTTGAAAAGGTATAGAAACAAATGAGGATGATGGGAATACGCAAGACATCATCATCCTGCATTAAACACCGTGATTTTGAAGTCTGTGAGGCTTCAGAGCACTTCAGAAATCTGTGTTTGCCCCAATTGCCAATTTTGAAAGTGTGTGTGTGTCTATATATACATACACACACATTCCCACACATGCATTTAAATGAACACATTTGGGAAGAAAAAAAGGTTATAAGAGAACATTCAAGAACATTAATTTTTAATTGCAAGTATTTAATTTTGAAGTAAAGCTTGTATCAAAAAAAAAAAAAAGTGACTCTTTGGCCCAAAATGCACAAAAGCATTAGAATGGGTCAGGCTTCTCTAACAAACACAAGCACAAACACTGCTTCAGGTGATAAAAACAGGACATCCGATGCAAGCACATGCTATAATGCTCTGCATAAACTGAGTTGTGTTGAAACTGTCTAGCTAAATTGTCTCCTCCTGCCTAATTCTATAGGAAGCCTGTTTCAGAAGCTGATCCTCAGATGATTAGAAGCTTTATAATTTCCATTCTGAATGATTCATTAGTTCAGATCCATTTGTTCTCATATAAGCATTGCTTCCTTCTCGGCTTGGCGGCTTCCCTGCTGCTTCCCCCCTTGTGTGTTTACAGAGAGGAGTCATGCTCCTACGCAGCAGTTGTTTGCCATGCTGATCAAACCAGGCTCATGCCTGGTTTGTCCTAGATAAGAGTAGATATGTCCTAAGAGAAGTTCTCATCGTGATTAACTTTGGCTCTTCCCTGGTGAAAACGTAATAAATCTAACAGTAAAACAAACAAACATGAAAAGTGTTCTCCAAAACATCTTGATCTGTTCAATTCCCATTTGCTTTGCTTATTCTTAGAAATTCAGCTTTGTTCAGACAAATAACTAATATTTTTATCTGTTTTCAATTTTAAGTTCTTTTTTTCTCATGAAATATCAAATTTCCAGTTTATATCATCTAACATGATGCATCAGATTTCAGTCTCTCCACAGCTGTATAAGCTGCATAACAATGGTGCATACTTTGCATTTTCTTCTTTTTAGAAAGGGGCATTCTTCCAAAACGTTGAATACTAGATGCTTCATCTCACTAACCAAAGGGAATACATAGTCAGAAATGTATGTGATGTTAAAGTAGCTCGTTTTGCCCCTCAAGCAAATTACTGACACCCCTTTGCTCAACAGCAATTCTTGCCTAGAATTGATAGTCTAATGTTTGAAGTTTTATTTACATACACATTCTTCCTTTGTTTATACACAGGACTGGAGCAGAAATGGTGTAACTGTTAACAGGTTTTCACTTTCGCTTTTTAGCTTTAGCCTAATCTTGATTTTCAGTTTCAAGACAGCAAACCTCCCTCAAACATTTGTTCTTCTCACAAAGAAAATGACAGAAAGTAAATTCTTATGTTGACAAAAGGTTTTCTCAGGTAGAACCACTGAAGCCCGGCCCTGGACTTGCATGGAATTTTAACAAAAACATTTTTTTTCCAATATTGAATACTTCCTCTCATGAAGAAGATAAAAACTTTGTCAGCTCTTGGGCCACATGATTTTGCCTCCATAAAACTGTCATCTCTGTAGCATCAGTTGCAGCCTGGTGCTGTTGTCACATCCCTTAACTTGGGAAGCATCGCCATCATACTTCCTGATTAGTCATCATCAAGACATTTTGAACTACCAAAAATATCACACCTGTGTGAGCTTTATGGCCTACTTATGGCCAGCAGGAGCGATCACAGTTTGAGAATTGCAGGGACATGGATCTCTCAACAGAGATCACCTTTTGCATCGATGTACAGGTACCGAATGAACAGGTCTTATGCACCTGGCAGCTGTTTCTCCGACCTCTGCTTTGAAGAGAAGGCTATTCTGCATTCTCCTGAAGTAGCTTATTTTGCTGTTTTGGATAGTGTTCTCTAAACTCCGCAAATGAAACTGCCTTCTTTCTGTCCTTACTTTCTGTCCTTTCTGTCCTTTATACACTGTAAGATTTCAGGCTCACGCCTACCCTAAGCTCCTCTACTGAATTTAATGGTCTATTTCTTACAGTACTTGTGCTTATTCTCCATTTGTACTGATACATTTATTTCTCTTTCCTAAAGATGTTGACAGGAAAGAGTTTAAAATTTTATTTCTTCAAGACTTTCATTCTCATCTTTTCCTGATGCATTCTCCTGATGCACCGGTATGCATTCTCCATTGGTGTCTTCCACCCATTTTATGGACATACTTTCTATGCAGATCATATTAAACAGACAGGAATCCAAACAGACAGCTATAGGGTCTGTCCCAGTTGAAGTGCATCTGAGTCTCAAATCTTGCTTTAGGTCCTAAGCCTTCAGGAAGGTCCTGTGATAACCCTGGTTGTAGCTAAACATTCACAGCTATTGCAAACCAGGTCATCATCACTCTAATATGGATTTAAGAGCTCATTCTAGATTCCTTCTTTCCAAAATCTCTGCCTATGTACTTTTATCAGTGAACTAGTGGATGTGTGAGAATGATGGTAACTTGTATGTAGAAGTAAAACACCTCGTGTAATTAAATTTGAAAGCAAGTCTTTTTAAGCATACTTTTTCTTCCTGTTATATCTGTTTGCAGAAAAGTTTAAGGTTTCTTAATGTTGCTTTCTCCCTGTAGAAATAAATATGCAGACATATGTTTCACAATGCACATCTAAAATCTCACATGGGTTGTTAGCATTTAGAATTTATATCTGCCATACAGTTTAAAATGAACAACACTGTCCTATAATATTTTGTAGCTGTTTTGTCCCTGAAATGGAAAATGTGGCATAGTCAAACCCGGAGATCATCTGAGGCAAAATTTTCAATATTGGCTGTGAATGCTTGATAGCAATTAATCCACCCAAGTTCCTTTTAAACTTCCTTGGGTCATTTACATGCTGTGGTGCTATGGATTTTTAGAGTTGGCTGCTGCTTAAATAAGGAAGGTATCCTGAAGACTGATGTGTGAAAAAACTCACAGAAATAGCATGAATGGAAGTAAAGAAAATGTTATTCCATATGGTATTGTTCATAAAGACAGAATCAGAATTGTACTTAAAGGGATTACAGATTACTATATCTATTTTAATAGATTCAGACTTCACTCCATCGCTCTTTTTTCACATCCAATAATAAGCTCAAAGAACATACTCCTGTTACTGCTAAACTCCACTTTATTAGATACATATCCTGAAGGCTGAGGTTTGAATCATCCTCTTATCTAACATCTCTGTTTTGGGGATGGACACTAGTATTAAGCAACATAGCAAAGCACACAATAAAGAATGGACTGCCAATCACTTTATACTGAATTGTTTGCTTACTCCAATAGTGTAAGTCAATATTTACGGTCAGACATGACCATATGATTCTATGATCAGAGAGAGACCTTCTGGGCCATGAAAGGTGACATAGCCATGTTCATCTTTACAAATGCTTGTGACATCTGCCTTTTTTTTTGGTTCTGTTTCACTATTTCATTGTGGTCATGCAATTCCCTGCAAAGGTATTGTGTTCTCCTTTTGAAAAGACCTTATAGGTACAAATCATTTCCTTCTGTTGTTCATCCTCCGTTTGGTAATTTAAACCCTTTAAAAATGTAGACTTTGGGGAATGGAAAGTTACACATTGACAATCCTACATAAAGTCAAAAGGAGAACAAAGTTATCTGCACTTCATTAACATGTATTATAAGCATTTGTTGTTATTTATATTGTATTCACTGTTTTATCTGCTCAAACTGAAACAAAAGAGACGTTAGGACACTGCCATGTACAAAAAATAAACATATTTCTCAGTGGGAAAAGAGAGAGGGAAATGCAAATTAGTACATGCCCTTTAGTGTTGCTCTTTGCATAGATTAATATGGAAACATGCTTTTTGTTTTGAAATCCCCCTAGCGTATGCAGCAGCAAGCCAGAAAATAGAATAATTTCCTGTCCTATGAAGCTGAAGCCCAACTACAAAATGTGATTGTTTTGTACTGGGGAAGAGAGTGAGAAGGAGATGGCCTCAGTCCAGTTATTAGAAATGTTTGCTGTTTTTTATATGCTGATACTGCAGCAGCTGTATTCAGGCATTTTGGAGTATGTTTTATTTGTGAGGCTGCTTGTCTTCCTCCCATTGGGACAGCTCTGAATAGCAATACAGCAGAGCTTTGTAAACTTCTGCCCACACAGTGACCGTAGGTTTTTCTCTCTCTAGCGAAAGGAGAGAATGTAATGATGGCTATCATGTTGCAGATTGAAAGAGCATATTTGCTCAGCATAAAACTGATGTGAGCACACATGAAATTCTCCTGAAGATATATCATATTTCATCTCTGTTTTAGTTTTAGATTTCAGTGAATTCAAGAATTAGGTGATCACAAATTAAATGCAACGTGCCTGAGCCACTGTAGATTTTCATTTCAATAATTTTCTATTGAAAAGAATAATGTCACTATATTGCATCATGTCTTTTAAAATATCTTTTATTCCCTTTATAACATTTAAAGCATTTAAATGTCAGAACCTTATGAATCTGTAAAAAATAAGGAAGTTATTTCATTGTGGATGTCAGGAAAGCATTCTTACTGCTAAGTACACTAAATCTTATTTTGTATTCTAAACCTATTTTTTCCAATTACTTTTTGGATGCTTGGACTTAGAGAGTTGTAACTCTTTTAAAAATAAGCAAAAACATTATTCTGTTTTTTCATGAGGAGATGTAATTGACTTTCCAATTGGACAGCCCCACAAATAACATTTATTTCCAAATTCAGAGAGATAGGTGGTTAGATGTTTCAGATCTCTGGACTAAAGCTGTTTTCCCCAAATGGTTTCTATAAACTCTCATTATGAACATAAAATCACTTCAACACACTGCAGCTGGATCCAAAAAAACAAACAGAAAAAAAAGATACTGCATATGGATCCACAGACAGGCAGAACTTCCTGTGGCTCTCAGCTAAGTAAGGACTGCTACTCTAAAAATATTTATGTTGAAATAGAGGAAGTGTTCTGCTGGTCATTCCAAAAAGAAGTCCCAGATCTGAGGAGTCTATAATCCTAAAGTATAATATGTATAACACAAAGGGGGAAAACAGGATGAATAGCAGTTCAAGTACAGTCTTTGATATATTTGTTTCTGCCTCTCGGAGTTCTATCAGATGCCTACTTTACCACACTATGATATAGCTTAAGAAAAAATATATACATATACATTCTCTCTATATATTTATATATATATACACACACACACACATAAATAAATACATGTGTGTCTGTACATCTATAAATAGCATGAATACAGTCAAGCTTCAATTTTTATAAGTGAAGAGGAATTTACTTGCAGGAATGCAGACTTGTTTTCCATTCATTCATTGTAAATTAACTACACACATCAGGCATGTTTTTTCTATTGATTAAGTGCTACTAAAAAACAGAAACAGGGTAATGTGCTTAATTGAACAAAACACATCAAATATTTTGACAGGCTTTTCCATTAGCTGAAATGTTTGTGTTAGAAGAAACAGAGGAATGAAAACCGCTCATATTATAAAAGTATAACTTTTTTGACCAAGAATACAGGAGCACCTGAAATCTGCTTGCATTGTTATACCAGATGATCAGTTTTACAGAAAAATAGGTTGTCAGAGGACAACAAAAAAAACCAAAATGGGCAGAGTTGAAAGTCAGTCTTATTTGTCTTAACAGACATGTACTACTAAAACCACCTGCTGTGGAGTCTTTTGATCTTTTTCTGCAAACAGAATATTAGTGGTGTCATAAACATAATGATCTGATTTTGAAAAATATTTTATAGGTTGAGGTTAAAATATTTAGATAAACAAATCTGAACAAAAATTGTTTGATCATTATTAGGTTATTTCTACACCACAATGTAATATGACTTAGATCTTTAAATGATGGTACTACTCTAAGCAATTACTTTTCATTCAGCCAATAGTATCACCTGCTATTTTCAAGGACTGTCACTATTTATTATATTGACATTCATTCACTGCTGTCTTCATCTGGCAATGAATCATAAATACATTTACAAGGAGTAAGATTTTCTTTCCAAAATCTATTTAAAGGTTATATCCATGGGTAGTAGGAAATTACGAGCTCTGACAAGACACTTTGTATCTAAAGAACATATTGATGATTCTCAACATTTATGTAGTGAAGATGCATAGAAAAAATGTATATGTATATTTTTATTTGAGAATCAAATGCTTCAGAAATAGTGACCCTTTCACAGGTATTTGCTGAAGAAAATATATCAACATTTCTTTTTATTTTTTTTCAGATTTGACAGAGAATCTTGGCTAGGCCACCATGAATCTTGGTTAAGACATCATGATTATACAGAAAATTCTCAGCAAGCTGATAACTATGGGGTTCATTGGTTATTAAAGCACAGCTCCAAGTTTGCAACAGACCTCAGCATCTGTACGTCATGATGCTCCGTTTGCCTAGGAATATGCAAATAAACCGGTGTCCTCTTGAACAAAGTACCATGACCTTGTTTGATCCTGTTTATAAAAGTGTTTCAAGCCTTGTGTTGCTATTTCCGTGGATACATACACGAAAAGATTTTATGAAATATAGCAACATCATAGTTCAAATTAATCAATATTTGATTTCAAGACTTGCCTGCACTGATAACGAATGAGAATTGTTACCATCTTGAGTTGACTGAAGGACTGCACTTTAAAAAACTTAAATGAGAACATAATTGGACCTTTTCTTTGCACACGGAGCTTGATAGCATCAACTTTACTTTGCCAAACACCATTTTCTTCAGGAAATGATGGTTCCTCGGTACCACATTTTGCCACTGGCCATTTGCAGTTCTTGAAAGTAAAAAGCTGATATGTAATTTTAATTCATCACTCTATGAATTCTAAGTTTCGTTTTTATGAATATATGTAAATGAGCATACTGACATCTGCCTAGATCCCACAAAATTCTGAAAGAGTAAGTAAAGCTACAGTCTGAAATGTACGGAGATGGTCAATGTAAGAGACTAGATACAGCTATGGCACATATCCCAAAGATACAACTGTACAAGGAAAAGAATTTTCAACAGACACTTTTCCATGTATTGCATGACAATCGCCTATGACAATCTATGATTTTCAACAATGTCAGAACTGATTCTGGCACCCTTAGGACTCAGCAGTGTAAATGTTTATAACTACATGTAGACACACACACAGGTCTATGTGTGTATATATATATATATATGAGTTTATATATACACATACATCTGTATGTAAAGATATGCACACAAATATAACTAAATGACCCATTCCCTGCAGGAGATTTATTTTGGCTCAAAGCTACATGTAGCATAAAAGCAAGATGGTATGTCTAGTCTCTTTATGGTGGCTTATTAGCCTGACTTCTGGGAAAGCAGTCTGATGAGATTTTGGAACTAATTTTACTTTGAGATTTTACAGAATGGGATGACCACTGGGAAAAAAAAAATCAGTGCTGCTTTTAACTTTGATAATATTTATTTGTTTTTGTTGTGCTTCTTAACAAAGTTGCTGATTACGTGTTTGGAAAGTTTGAATACGCGTAAGAATCTATCAAGCTCCATTCGTATGAAGTTTCCAAGATGAGAAAGTGGTAACTTTTTGTGGGTGGAGGTGTGTGAAGAAAGCGGATGCACTATCCTGTAAATATAAGTATGAAGCCTTTATTCTAAATACAAAATTCTCTTTTGACTTTGAATTTCTTATCCTGATGTTTGGCTTTGAATGCTTATGCTGGTGATATTCTATCTGTTCTTTTCCTCTGCAACCCTCCTCTGTGCTCTCTTTTACGTTACATTCCACTGCTTACCTTCAGGTTTTAGCAAGCTGAACTATTTGTATCCATAAGAGGTCCATGCATCTCACTTTCCTGCTGTAATGAATTACTTGTAAGAAGTTCCTTTCATATAGTGGAAATAATTGTGAACCCATGAAAACGCAGGGCTTATAATCTATCCCAAAATAGTTTCAAACCTTCAGAGGCAGGTAAAAAAAAAAAAAATGACTTGTAGATTGGTAGGCAGAGTAACTCTCCATCTGCTGCAGTTTAAACACGAGGCACCAGACAGGTGCAACAGGTAAACAGGGGAACCGTGCGGGAACCTTACCAAGGAAGCGAACTTATTTCTCCAACAAAGCCTCCTTCTCGCTTTCCGCGGGTTTGGAGCAAGCTAGCTGCAACAGAGCGAGGGAAACACCACGTTTTGAGAGCGGAAGCGCCTTCCTTCTGCTCAGCCTCGGGGCCGCGCTCACGAGAAGCGCAGGGGGACAGCGCACCCCGCGCGCCGCCCGCGCCGAGGGCAGCCCCGCCGCGGGGTCGCCGCGCTGCCCCCGGGGCCG
>JAUBNY010000286.1:431020-444872 GCA_032275445.1 Crypturellus soui
ATTTTTCTTACACTGAGCTTTTCTTAAAAGCTCTGCCTCTAAGTAGTGGCACTAGGGCCAGCTAAGGTTTTTCGTTTGCTTTAAAGGCATGATTGTATGAATTACAAAAATCATAGACACAAATATACTGCTTTTCTACTTCAGGGTATCTTGTTTTCAGGACTTGGCAACAATGAAGACTTGATCGTGGTCACGCTGTGAATCAGTACTAGAAAGAGAATAGATTTTTTTTTTTTTAGATTTTTTTTTTTCTCATTGTAAGTATGAGATGATCAGATGATTGCACTGAGCTGCAAATGAATGTGCATGGAAAGCTAATGGTAGGATCAGGCAAGGAAGTGAGATGTCCTAGGGGAATGCAAGTAGATCTTCCCTTTTCGTGTTGCCTGGAGAAACAAAATTTGGAAAAGAGAGGCTTCAGTCTCAATACCTTGGGTATGCACAAATTTCCTGTTTATTCTTTTTGTGATGTTTTCATTCAGTGTTCTTTGTAAGATGTTCATATGGTTGAAATAGCTGCTCCAGTTAGTTGTTCCATCAAATAATGCATACACTTATCATTTAGGTTGTACTTACTCAGCTACATGATGGTTACCATTAAAGAAACACTTTAATTGTAAACTGTGTTGGGAGAATACAGATGAGTCTGATATCCACATCTCATGCTTATTTGCAGCACAAATAGCAGAATTAAGTGTTTAGAATCACCTGCTTCCCATTTTCTGTTAACTTCCTATCTGTCAGAAGGAAGTGCTGTGAAAATGCTCTTATAATAGAATATGGGCATTTTTTTAAAGTACTTACCAGAACTAAATTGATTTAATTTGGATGCAAACATAACTCTTTTGGGCAGACAATAAAGCACACCTAAGATTAAGGTAGATTAAATTTTCTGTAGCACTGAAAGCCCTCAGCGTTTAATGTGGGAGAAGTTTTGAGGCTGCACACACTGCATCCTGCATACATGCAGGTTTAAAGGTAAAAGCCTGACATGGATTAAAGGGCAGCACAGTCTTCTCCTCAGTTGGTGAGGTGCCCAGTCCTGCAGTGTTTAATCACTTGAATAATTTTTTGCCCTGGCAAGATGTCACGTTGAAGCTGACACATGTTTTCTGTGGTGAGACTCTTGCTGAAATAAAGGACGCCAATGCTCAAGAGTGCTAGATTCAAAGTGCTTAGGTGCAGTTTTGTAAAGCAAGAGTTGATCTGTTTTCTTTAAAATACTTGTGTTAAAGATGTAAAAGAGCTGACTCGGGAGGAAAATAGTAGTGGAAAAGGCCGTTGTAACTGACTAGAATTCTTAGGTGCTTCTAAAAGAGAAAACAGCAGGACGCTGTCAGTTCTGAAGAAGCCAAAAGTATTATGTATAAACTAAAAATAGGAGCCAATGGGAGAGGAATCAGAGAAAGGGCATATGCTCAAGTTGACTTGTGCGCCTGGAGTATTCGATAGAAAACACTAGACTCCGGTAATTTATTTGCATACTACTCTTTATATTACTTAATACTTATTTTCTGTGGCATCCAGGCTTCTGCACAATCTGCTTAACTGGAACCTAATTAGATACTCAGTGTAAAAACAAACAATTTACTCTCTGAGGGTCTTGATCCAATTGCTACTGATGCCAAAGGCAGTAGCTAACTTCAGGGAAGATGGCAGTGTAGCGGTACTATTAGGGCTGTATTATTGTAGCCTTCAGCCATAGCTGTGGGCCACGTTGTACTAATCGTTCTGCAGACAGATTGTTCCTGCCCTGATGAGATAATGAGCAAATGCTGCATTTGAGTTAATGAAGCACAGTATGGCAGTAAACTGTGATATGGTCAAAAATTAACATGACACAGAATATCTAGGTGGACAAAATCCCTGGAGAACTGGTATTTAAATTAAATGTTCTTAGTTGTGTTAAATACTGTAGAGTTACTCTGCAGTCAGGGTAAATCAGATCTTTGCATAAAACCTTGGCAGTTCTCAGCAGCAGAATGATAGTGTCTAATCTTTCACTTTCATTGACTCTAAATAAGGGATGTGTCAGACAATCTATCAGATTTTCTTCCACATAATCATTTCATTTGAATAGGTATGTTTTTTCTCTATTTGTTTCTCTGGTTATTTTCACACACACACACGCACATATATAAATATATATATATTTTTTTGCAAATGAAGTAAGTTCTCCCTACTACCATCTAATAGCCCTTCAAAAATCAAGCAGAATTCTGGTTGAAGTATCTGTGCGAGGTAGGTTTCTGGGTACAGTAATAAATAATTTTGTCGTGAATTATGTAGATGATATACAGCAATTTTATTAGCTTTTATGAACACTAAGTTTACTTATTACTTGCAAAAAGAGTGTTTTTCTGTTCCATTTTTTTTTAAAGTTTATCTTATTTAGAAATAAAGATGTTTCTAGGAGATACAAGTCACCCTTGTTTCCATTTACTGCACCTCATTTTCTTTCTTGGGAGGTTTTGGAGGACTGACACTGAGAAAAATTGATCTGATACTGGACTTTTCTCTAGAGAAAAAAGTGCAGCCTCCTACTATTTTCTTTGAAGAGTTCAAAATCTATAGAGAAGATTTTTTAGGGTTAAAGCAGTTCTGAAATGCAAATACTTTAACAGTTTCTGACAACCATATTTGGATTTTAACATTCTTGGTTTCTCATATTCAGAAAAATGCTTTACACTTATTAAAAATGCTTAGTGTAATTGGACAACTCTTTGGGTAATATAAAGTGGGATCATTCTTGTTCTCACACCAGTTAAAATAACTGTGAAATCCCAACTCTGCTGCTTGGAATAGCTGTAAATCTTGGATGCATCCCAGGAAAGCCCACGCAAAGGGCAAGTGAGAGAAAAACAAGAAATAATATGGAAACTTCCACCCAGTTTTTTTTCTTCTTCTTCTTTCTTGAAATGTTTTTGAAATAACCCAATGGAGAAGTTGCAGTTTTCTAAATCTTACTTCCCCATTAGTAATATTTTTTTCTGAAACCTTATTAAAGCCTTTTAAAAGGGAGAAAGAAGCAAAGTGATAAATCAGCAAAGATATATCAAATGAGAACTTCCTTTTTTGGAAATTCAGACTAAAGGTGGAATAGTTTCTTTTTTTTTAATTTCCATTGTTTTTGATCAATTGATCAGCTACTCTGTACTGGTTTTGTTTTGCACTGCAGAAAGAAAGATGTTTCTGATGACTTTTATTTTGTTCTAATACTTGCAGATTTTCTTTTTTATTATTTTAACGCTTAATATATTATTTCTTAAACCCTAAAGGAATATTTAAACATTTAGGAGGTTTTACAACCTTTCCTTGCAGTTTCAGTAAATTAAGAACTAAAGAGGTCTACATGTTAGCCTAGCTTAGTCTAATTGTATTGAAGTTAAGCAGAATGGCTTCCCTTTTAGGGTGTTTCAAAGTAGTCCAGTAATCCATGCTATCAGCATGACCACTGATAGGAAGACTGGCATCCAGAAGAACAACTTGTGCAGGTGCAGTTGGCTAAATGTTGTCCTCCACTGATACCTGATATTCCAGATACCTTCTGATCTATCACTGCAGCATGACTTTAGGTTTGTAATGCTGGCTGCTTGCTTTCGCTGGGAAGCAGAGAGATTAGTTTTTTACGATTTCCTTATTTTTTTAAAAAAAAATTTGTTATTTTATTTTTCTTACTGCCAATTATTTTCACTTCCATCTTTTCCATGCCAGCTGACCAGATTTCTCCCATTCTTCAGATTTTTTTATAGGCTGATCTATCCTGATTGAGATATAGTCCAGATTTTATTTAATTATTTACTTTAAATGCATCTGTTCTATAGACCACAATGAACAGCTGTTACTGCCCTCTTGATTGAAACTCTTGTGTGTAAAGCTGAGTGTCATCAACACACCACAAACTCATAGCAATTTTCTTCTCACTAATATTTTCAGAATTCCCATTGGCTTTCCCTAGTAGCTGCTTCCACAAAATGCTTATTCCTGGAGTTCCTGTCAGATTCCTTAAACAACCTAGATGATCTCAGGAGGGATTTACTGGCTTCTGGGATTAGAGTTCGGTTAGCAACCTCTCACGGATAATAGCGAAGCAGTGATTGCTTTATGGTTTTGTGTAATGCTGTAATGCTTTTTGCCCATTGTTCTTCATCATCATTTCGCAGATGTCTGCACCACTCTTAGGAGCATAAACAATTCATTTAGTCCCTAACTTGACTATCTTTTTGAATCATGTTAGTTCTCGGGATTAAAAGTAGTATTAGAATATCACTTATGTAGCTAGCACAGGCAGAATTTGCAGTACTTAAAGAAACAACTATATGTTTTTATTTTAAATACCTTAAAATACAAAAACAAAGAATTAAGAGTTTATGCATCTGCTCATTTTTGTGTGAAGTACATGATTTTGTGTCCAGAAAGGACCAGTCATAGTGAAATCTGTAATGGCAGGGACTGAAACCTGTAATGGCAAGAAAAATAAGATTGATGTGTTCCACAGATTTATTGCAAGGGATAAGATACTAATGAAACAAGATGATATAGTAATTTTGGAGACTGAAGTGTATCTGAAATATTTGTCCATTTTAAAAAAGTTATATGTGTATATATATAATCATTATAATATGAAATTCTCTGACCCTTAGGTAGTCGCTGTGCTGTATTCATAGCATTTTGACAGATCATGTCATTCTAGAGAACTAAAATAGAAGTAGAGTAGAATAGAAAATGGACTCGCCTAAAAATACTAAAATCCACCATCAGATTACACAGGTCCATTATTATTTAGTCCTTTAGTGGAATGGTCACTGAAAAATACTTAACAACTTGATTATGGGTGTTTCATCTTTACATTTCTTAGTTTAATGGAAAAAAATAAAATATGCCTGAAAACTAGGCCAAGAGAAGATGATGATGAACTATTGTATAAATAAAAGTTTCTTGATTGCTCTAGTTGCATGAAATGATTCCTATAACGACAAAATGCGTAGACAGTACCATTTCACATTTCTGAAATAGGCCTTGGTGTTAATTCTCCTTATGTTTCTTTCTACTTTCAGAAAAATAGAAAAAAGTGATGTTTTACTCATGATTATTTTTGGCTTAAAATAGATGCTCAAGTAACTGGAATTGACTTGGAGGAAAGCAGTTATCTACTACTTTGACTCCTGATGGGCTTTACTTTTACTGTTTTTTTTCCCAAGTGGTGGTAGTTACTGTATCAAGGGGCTTTAGTTACTGTTTCAAGGAAGGAGCTTCTTACTAACTGAAGTGTGTTTTCTACAAATAGAAACTCCCTGCCTTGGAGTCTTGCAATCTTTTATCTGTACGATTACTTTGCCGTGACTTGTCTATGGGAGAGAGATAAATCTAAGCTTCTACATAGCTTTCATCAGCATAGTCTGACTCAGCACTGTTTACCTGCAGGGCAGGCAATAATTTAGCTTTATTTTTGTTTTTCAGAAAGATAATATTGTCTAGTGGGAAGGAACCCGTACTAGATTCATACATAAAGTAGTTGCTGTTGTAGCTTTAGAGGTAATATAATCTATATAATAGATTCTCTTCAACTAAATTTAGGACTTGTAATATTTAAAAGTTCATCTTAAATTTTGGCTGACTTAAACATGTTGCAAAATGTTTTCCTTTTCTGCTCCTCTTACAATAAATGTAGTTTAGTAATTCACATCAAGTGGAACTTTGCTTTTGTTTTTTATTTTTATTTTAGATCCTGAATGCCTCAGCATTCTCTGTTTCCAAAATCACTACACAAAGAAATGTTTCCACATAGAGGCTGGAACTTGAATGTACAAGTCAGAATTCTGTGTACACTGGAAAGTGTGAGAAAGGTTCACAAATAGTTTTCATTACTTTTAACTGGCCTTTTATTGTAAAGTTTTTGTCTTTCACCTCTGTGAATATTGTGTTGTCCGGCTATTAAGTGAGAAAGACAAAATAAATATACTGCAAATAGCACCACAGAAGTATAGTGCTTGCGTTAATGCAGTTGTCCGGTAGGACATTGAATACCATCATATTCTGTAGTCTTAACTGCGTTTTACCAGCGGTGAAGTGAGCAGCAAGCCTGTAGTCATTTCTTCAAAATTTCAAAAGAAATCGATATATGGATGCCAGTGAGTCTTTATTTGCATTCTGTTATGCTGATACACGTAAAACTTTTCTTTACAGCCCCATGTGGTATCTTTTCCATTTTACAATTTTGAGATTTTTCCCTTTACTCATAATTTGTCAGGTGGTCTTTGGAGACAAGAAAAAAAATCCCTCCATGTAGTAAGCTCTGCAGTAAAACGGAGATTTGCTTAATTTGCAGATAGTAAGCAGCAAACTGGTTTAGTTCAATTGTATGATGCTGAGAACTAAGTTCACAATAACTTCTTGGGGATTTTAATTTCTCAGATCTTAAAAGTGGCATCATAGGCCTTACTGGACCAGATCTTTAAGTTTCCATCTTCTGTTGGTTATTGATAAGCATTGATTTTTTTTTTCTCTGCGTACATCATGATATATCAAAATAATCTCATTGTCTGACAGTAGTTGTCCTTAGTTTCTTGCAGTATAGGCTTTTTATATTATTTTATTATGTATTACATAATCATTACATTATTGTTAAGGATTTGAAAAGCCTAGTGGGAGTCAAGTTATAAATATATTTAATGAGATATTTCCCCAGGACCATCAGCTAAACTTTGAGTTGTATCTTGCAGCTGTGTCTTACAGAAATGTTGCAACAATCCAATTGTCAGTGAATTATAGAAATATGACTTTCATAATTCCTTTGAAATAATGTGTAGAATTATTTTTAATGAAGCTTTTTTAATGTTTAATTTTAATAAGACTACTAGTTTAAGAAAAAAAATACAGATGACAAATAATTTTCAGTATTTTAACTTAATAGTACAGGTATCCCCAAATCTTAGAGTATGTGTTTATTTTATGATAAAGATTCCTAAAATGAGACTGAAAAATGCATATGGAAAAAGGTCAGATGCTAAAAGGTAAATATTAGCCTCTGTAGTAAATTTTAGCTATGTAAATTCTTTTATCTCTTACTCATATATTTCTTATATTTTAGGAAACCTTTTTGCATGCTTAAGTTATTTACAAAGTGTAAAATCATGTTTTTTTTTTCCTCCCTCCAGTTCAATATACTGGACTTTATTCAAAAAAAAAAAAAAAAAAAAAAAAAAAAAAAAAAACAGGGTTAACATGCTGATATGACAGTTGAAGATAGCCAAATGGATAAAGGTATTTTGCAATCAGCCTGTTCTGTACTTTAACCTGAAAGAAATAACTAAAACTTGGGAAAGAGCAATTAAGTAATTTTGTAGTCACATGCGTATTGCAGCAATAATACTGGCACGCACAAGTCTGGAAGCTGCCCTTGCAGTGTCTCCCTCATGTACAATAGCACAGTTGTGTGCAGTGGGCTTGCTTGTGTAAGAAAAGACCACCCTGGGAGGGAGATCAAATGGAGTTACAATAAGATGACTCCATTTTCATACATCTCCCTGGAAATACTACATATATGTGAGAAAAATTTGAGACGTTATTGTCTGTTGTCCGACTACGTCTATATCCAGATGAAAAGATTATTCTGTGTATGTCTTTTTGTGGTAATGAATCATCTTGTAAATTTTTTTTATTGATTGGGAGAGATTGATTATGTTGATGGAATTTGGCTACCACTTCCATTCTGCTTGTATAAAAATTTCAAAGTTATTGTTCAAATTTTAATCTTTATGTAGCTGAAGTTCTCACTTTTAAGAGATTTGGTGTATTTTTACAGTAATGGTCAAAGCCTGATATTATATAGAATATGATTTTTTTATAAGGTTTGGTATCATTCAAGTTCCTGAAGGTATCTTAAAATACACACTGAAAATAAATTATCCTACTTCTGTCATTAAGAGCAAGCCTAGCATACCTTCAGAAAGATTCTCGTGGCTGCTGTCCTGACAGAAATTCATAATAAAGAGCCTAAAATAGACAGGTGACTTTTTCAGCCTCACAAAAGTAACATTCATGTGAGATGTAGAAAAGAGTGACCTCAGGGGAAACTGAGGCATGAAATAAGAGTCCAGATGGAGCAGAATGCAGAGTAGCATTACCATATGGCGAATGTATAAGATGTTTATGGTCAGTGACAGAAAATCACTTCTGCTTTCAATACCATATTTATGGTACAGGTCAGGAGAAGAAGTCATGAGAAAATTCTCGTTGGGAAAAATGATGTATCCAGGGTTGCATTTTGGGTATGGTCAGGCTGCGACATGAAACACGATTCCACTGGAGTGTTATGATTTGAAATAACTAATACTTGATACCAAATTTATTAGATGCCCTAATAATTTTGAGTATGTGATACCAGACTGGTACCAACCTGTGCAAATCCCCGTCCTGTGCTCCAGTCCCAATGCCTTTGGCTGTATCATTATCTGCTTATGTATTTTCTCCATGTGGCCTTTGAGAGCGCGTGTTTGGTAGGATCTGCAAAACTTCCCTAGTCTAGTGGAGAAGTGATGTCATTTTTAAGTGCTTGTGAACTGGTTATTCATGTGATGCTGTTGCCAAAATAAGTGAAATTTATGTGCATTGCATATTCTCTCTTAATGCAATGTGCATTAAGAGAGAATATAAGTTAACTTTCATGTATCCAGACTGGTGAAATGTTCACATGCAGCAAAACTGAAAAGCAGTTGTGGTGGTTACTGCTGTGCACTTGGTTTAACTTTTTTTTAACTTTTAAGAAACCTGCAAAGTCTGTGTTGTTTTTAACTACTGTTTTAAACATCCTTACCAGAAAATGTGAAGCCTGTGGTTTGGGGGTGGGGGGTTTGATTTGGGGTAATTTTTGAGTGAATATTACGTGCTCTGAGATCATAAATGGAGAAAACTTTTTTTTTATATATATTTTCATTTGGTGATTTTGGCAGATGTCAAAGTAGTAGTGGATTTACTGATACTTATAAATGGAAGTGCATTGAGCATATTAGATACTTCAGGAGAAAATGGTGATCAAAACAATGACATTAACATTGTAAGGGCAAGTTTTGTCATCCTCAATTATTGTAAGATTTGAAAATGCCACCTATTAAATATTAAGGATGACAGCTGGGAAGCGTTAGCATAAAGAGGGAATTGGTGCTATACACAGATCTTCTGGTGTGTTTAGGAGTGCACAGCTGCAGCAGCAGCATCTCCTCAGACTAATCGTAACCACTAACTTCCAATAAAACATGATGTAATTATAAAAGAGTTACAAGTTGTCAGTGTAATTTTGTTGCTTGCAAACTGATTGATTCTGTGGAGTTTTTATGCAAGATGTTACATTATATAAAGTACTTACTGTTTTCACTCATAGATAATTCATGCTAGTGTTAAATGACATTTTTTGATTTAAGTGTAGTGTGACTTGTGCTTCAGAAAATAGTCTGCTGTGTTACTGACTTTACTGCACTTTAGAGTGTTACAAGCCATTTGTTGCCCAAGAGCACAATAGGTGAATAAAATTTGATGTTTAATAGTAAAAAGTTAAATGGAATTGGGTTTGTCTGAGATGCAAAAGGGGCTTTTAAACACTATTTTGAAAGATAGCCTCAGAGGAATGGTACATAAAGAGAAGTTTGTTTGTTAATGATTTGGGGCACAGAGGTTAAAAGTGACTTCCACAGCCTCCTATAAAGCCCCTAGTGTGTCTCCTGCCTGTGGAGAATTAGATGCCTGAGATTCTATTGAGGTCAGGAAGATGCTGAACAGCAGCGTCGTTGGTGTCGGTACCCGTGGAGGGAGTCGAGTGAGGATGATGGACAGAGCTGCGAGCGGCTGGGAGCCGCATGGGGCTGTCTCCAGCAACCGCTTCCTAAAGGCCAGTGCTGACAGACCTGCAGGAAAGCTACACCCTGCAGCAACCTGTTGGGGATAGAAATTGGTTTTCCCTTCTGAAGGGGTCCAGGCCTTCGTCTCC
Source organism: Crypturellus soui (assembly GCA_032275445.1). Taxonomy (NCBI): domain Eukaryota; kingdom Metazoa; phylum Chordata; class Aves; order Tinamiformes; family Tinamidae; genus Crypturellus; species Crypturellus soui. Next base: position 441,003 of record JAUBNY010000286.1, read on the forward strand.
TGCTCCCAGCAGTATTCCATGATGTTACAGGCTGTAGGGCAGCAGTGCGGGTCCCCTTCATCTCTAGTGTCTTGCCTTTGCTCAGGGAGAGTGACAGTCTTCCGTGGGGTACGTAAAAAGCAAATGAAGAGGATTCTGGTTGCTGCAGCCACAGGAGGTGAGATAAGTTCAGGTTCCCGCTCTGCACAGGGACTATTTTGTACGAGTCTCGCATTGCGTGAGGTGCTGACTGCACGGGAGCTCATAAATGAGCTCTGAGTAAGGGACAAAATCCAGTTGTCTGGTATACTACTATGCCTCAGTGAAGTGTAACTTGGCAAAAACTGTGTAGATCCAGTATATCCCAGTTTATCTGGGTTTGGAGGCTTTTTATGTGTTTGGTTTTATTTTCTTAATGTCTGTTGCCAATATATAACAGGTCCCCTTCCATCCCGCAGAGTTCCAATTATACCTTCTAGAAATATGAATTTGAATATCCTTAGGCAATAGGAATCTCCTCTGTCATTTTGGTCCGTTCTTTTGCTATGACAAGAACCAGGTCATGCAGTCAAGGGATACAAATACAGCAGCCACAGTGTTCATGCCTGTCCAAAAAGTGTTTAGGTTGTCTGTTCTCCTCAAGTTTCAGATATTTAGAAACAGCATTCTCACTTTCAGCTGAAACTTGCTACTTGGGCAATTTATATATATAAAATATATAAAACATATATATTTTTTTTCTTCTGACAGTTATGCCATTTAGATTTCTTTTTCTTATTCTTCGCATTTTGTTGGTTATAAATCTTACTGGCTGTAAAATAGGCTATTTCTCTCATCAGCCTCACATCTGCTCTAGTAAATAATTCATGCAGTTAAGTCCAACTCTAGCTGTGCAGAATTGCATGCTGTATTTGGTTGTGTTTGTACCAGTGGTTTGTACGATGACATTGAATCGTCCCTATTTTGACTGGAAATAATCTCTCATGATAGGACATAGGAAGTAAACTCTCATGATACAATGTAGGCCTGTGTTTATCGTCTTTTTTTTTTCCCTTTGCCAGATCACATTGGTGACTCACAATTGCCCTGTGATCAATTTGTAGGCTGATCTTTCCCCTCAGTATCTTCTGCGATGATCCCTGGTTCCCCACATCCTGTGTGAGTGTGCTAATCACAAGCTTGTTGTTTCAAGTCTTGAGTGACCACCCATTAAAACTTTTTAAAAAAAAAAAAAAAAAAAAAAAAGTTCACAGTGGTTTCCACTCTGTCTTGTGATAAGCCTGAGCCTGGCAGTTGCCATTTGTGTGTCTGAGAGTCTACTGAGATAAGACCTAGAATGGCAGTGAAGCAACCAGTGGTTGTATTTTGAAAGCCTTTAGGTGTAGAATGGTGTGAAGCTGCTTAGCCATGGAGGGCTTAGGACTGGGTTATTCTTTTGTATGACTCATGGCAGAACTTTAAGTTCTTGAAGAACTTTTAGAATAAACACGGTTATGTCTGCTGTGATCACATGCCCTAGAATTAGATGGTAGCTGACAAGAGTTTTCAGGATTACAATTTTCGATTTTAATTTCTCCTATCTACCAAAGCTATCTACTTAGAGCCTCTCTGTAAGTATTTTATTTTTGCATATTACTCTTAACTGATCTCTGCCTTTGTTCTGTGGGAGTAAGGTTTACCTCCTACACATGTTTTTTATACTCATGTTGCAAGACCTTTCGGAACTTCCATCCGCACTATCTTTACATCTTGTCTGGCCTAGTAAGACCTTCTCTTGGTTGAGGGCTGTGGGAACTATCATAATTTTAATGATTATACTGCATGATGGATTTTCATTTTATTTTAATGGCATTCACTCACAATAAAAGTAGAATGGTTTATGCCCCCACATCTCAGAAGCATAACTTGTTCAAAACAAATTCTTCTTGTGGCAGGTACAGTGAGTACTACCTTTTAAGATTACTTAACTTTAATAATATAATTGGTAAGGCAGAATAGGCTTTGAGGTGTATTTCAGTGAAGTGTATTCATCTTATTTGCTTTTGAAAGCAAATAAGATGCTAATCTCCTTATTACAACATGGATTTTCTTATGCCTTTGAATTTGCTCCCTTATTATTGTTTTTTTTTTAATTTTTTTATTTTGAAAAGAAAGGAAATAATTCTGACTTTTGGATCTTCTTATGTCCAAATAGAGATCTTTTCCTGAACTATTATTGTTCTCTTAAGTAGTTATTTAGTAGTGGTTCTTTCTACACTGCCTTTTTACAAAGCTTGTGTAAAGGTTGAGAAAGCCACATGAGTGTGTGACAGTAAGATTTAAATAAAACTGTATAGCACTCGAAGTAAACTGTTAAGGCACACTGGAAGAAGCCCACAATTACAATAATTGTAGCAGGGTGATGAAAAGGCTTAAGTGGCTTCTCATGCAGATTTCAGTGGCAGGATTGCTGCTGTTGCTCATTAGTTATTTAAATTCTAAAATACGACATCTCGCTTTTTAATGGCTGTGGCCTGCTGAGCCTCACACCTAAACTAAGGAGGGCCAAAAGTCTAAAATTTCTGTTGAAAAGGAGAAAAATGTGTTTATTCTGGAGATACATTATTCCCTTTCCCATTTACGGTTGACTTTAGCAATGAGTATTTTCTGTTTCCCTGTTTAGAAGGGAAAGTAGGTTATCATACCACTGAGGGAGAAAATCCCAATCTGTTGTAATAATATCTGTATTGCCATACTGGTATCTGCAAGCTCAAAATAATTGCTTCCCTCCAGCTTTGAAGTCATTGCATTTTCACATTAGTTTACTGATTTAGAAGTAGAGGAATTTGCAAGTCCTTGCTTCGTGAGGTGACTGTCCCTTAAAGAGCCGTCCTCTTTGTGTGTGTGCTAGTGGGCTACAGAGAATAAAAATAACCTGCTACAAGGTAAAATTGATCCTTTTCCTAGTTTGCTATCTGTGTTAAGCACATTGACGAAATAAAAAGCAATTGAGGACTAAGTTTCTGAAAAGTCACTTAAAAAGAAATGGATTTCAGGACAGAACTTCATGTGCGAATGCTCAAGAGAAAAAGGCAAAAAGGGTGAAGAATGTAACGTGGAGTGAGGAATATGAACATATTGCTAAGGATGCAGCTTTTCATTTTGGAAGAGGAAAAAACGAGTATTGTGCATCTCTGATGGATTTATGAGTGTCAAGAGACCTGACTTTGGAACAGTTGATTTAAAACCAAGAGAATTAAATTGGAGTATGGCAAAAAGTCAGATCCTTTCATAATAGCAATTTTTATGCCAAATATAACAGAGGGGCAGTTATAAGAAACCCACCTTCTGGTTATATGTTTGCAGTGTGGATAGACTGTGTATGAATCTGAATGAGGGAGAGAAAGGTGGGACAAAGAGAATTTTTTAATTTTTTTTGGAGTTATTTAAATGAGAAGGATGTAGTGGTTAAATGTTTTGTCACAGCAAAGTTAACGGTGTCTGGAGAGGGTGAATCATCTCCGTGTCCCATCTGTCAGTCTGTTGCATGCGGGAAGATAAGAGCCAGCAGGCAGTGCCTTTGATTCATGCGCACGCAGAGCTGCAGGTGTGTGTTTTCTCATCAGTCTCTGCAGCGCGGTAATCAAACACTGCTCACCAAAGTGCCTGTGTTCCCTGGGAAGCCTTGGGTGACCTTCCATGCGGAGGGTGGCAGAGTACACCGTTCCCTGCTGGAGAGGACTTCCTGTTTTTCTCCATCTGGAGAGCAGAATAAAATCGTGAGTCTTTAGATATGTCTTTTTATTGTTCTCATCCTGTCTCTTTGTCATGTGGAAAGAGCTATGAGGTGTCCTCTGATCTCAGAGGGCCTCAATCTCAAAAACAGTAAGTTGCTAAGTAACAAATAATACT
>JAUBNY010000286.1:458013-472004 GCA_032275445.1 Crypturellus soui
TAGTTCTCTCAACTTCAATGCTCCTGTGCACCAGCTGGAAAAAGCGTTGGAATCATGTTTTATTTAACTTCCCTGTTTTGTCCTTATTTGCCCGCCCTTCTGGTAGTGTAAACTGCTAGTGAAGATAGGTAACTAAATGTAGCTGGTTGTGAGACTCTCTTTTATACAATGCATCAGTACAAAGCCAAGACCCAGAATCCCCCAAAGTCTGATGCCAAATATCCTGATGCCAAATGTCTACCACACAAAAATGGAAATCAGAGTTTCTTCATTGCTAGCACCAGGGGAATCTTTCTTTAGTCTGTAAATCCAGACACAGGGCTTTACTGTACAAAATGTCACTTTAACAGTAATTTCTTTTTATACCACAAGCTGCATATAAATACTGAACAATATTTACAAGTACACAGAATAAATTTGACTTTTGTGCTGCTGCAATTCAAAACTGTTTTTCCACTTTGAGCAAAAATGTCACAAAATATTTATTTCTTCTTTCTACTGAACTTTTACATGTCCTGTGCTATATGGAAATACTTAGCTAGCATTTGTTGGATAGGGAAGGCTTTTGCCAGGGGACAGTGACAAACTTTTAAGCAGAATAATATAGTTTAAATTCAAAAAAAAATCAAATTTTGAGATAAGGTTCACTCTTAGGGCCATTTGTTCCTTCACTGCACCATCCTATGCATGTAGTGTTATATCTGTTATTTGTGCTGAGCTGAAGATGCATACAACTTAAATTGGACAATTAAGGCAACTTCCTGCATCAGTTCTAATCAAGAGGAGGCAATAAGGGAAACCTTATGTCTTTGTCACAAGTCCATAGAGTGACAGTCTGTTTGGTATCGCACCTGGGCTTAGCGATTATTGAGTAATGGCTGTTTCAGCAGTATTGAATTTAGGGAGATGTGGGGGCATCCAGCTTGCTCACTAATTCCCATGTGGTTCAAAAGCAGCAGAAAATAACCAAGTGCCAGAAGTCTTAACAAGTCTGTTGCCCATGAGATCTCTCAAGTCATTTGTTGTCATAAAATTAGCACTATTTTTGAGTCCACATTCTGAAATGGCATTAATTGGCAGTTCTCCCTGTTCCATGCAAGAGCTACAGGACTGGGTTCATAGCCTTGCAGTGCTGTGATTTTTTTAGATGAGTCATGGAAATCCTGATATACTGGAAACATCTTGATTAAAAGGTTAGCACCTATCCCAGACTGTTATGTTAAAATTTTTGGTTTTGTGGTCATAACTGACTCACTAAATGTCTAACACATTTTTTCAGTCTTTCATATGGCCCCTTCCTCACCTTTATCTTCACTTTCCTCCTACTCCATATACCCCATCTCCTGTCTGCACGCTACTTCCTGACAGCATCTCTCTCTCCGATGCAATAGAAATTCAGTGTCCTGTTTTGTTTTTCAGACATTAGAAATAGTGCTCCATTATTAACAGTGCAGTTGCACACTCAGAAACAGTGCAGAGATGAGCAGCAGATGGGTAGCCTTATCGGGAAGGCAGGAGTATTGCTTAAAAAAACGTGAAATATGTCATCACCTGTCTGACGATATGTATCCACTTGAAAAAGGATTTTCTTCTCCAGCCAACTCCTCTTTCATTTTTCCATACATTCTTGAGCAAAGCATGCCAGCCTACCACAGTAGCACTCCCAAGCAGCCCATTGCCAATACGCCTGTATTGCCAGTATGCGGAGTTAAAAATTAAAGCGCGCTTGGTGTTTTCTCTGATTTACCGTAGTCTTTTGCACCATAGTCCCTTCCTGCAGCCCTCTTGGAAGGACTCCAGTTTGGATTCTTTTTCTGCTCTTCTGCTTGTTGCACTTTTTCATTCCTTTGGTTTTTTTTTGTTTTTGCTTATTATTGTGTTATGCTGTGTTATACAGGCACACAGGGATGGATAAAAATACCTAAAAAGTAAAGTTTGTTGGTGTTCAGAGGGAAAGCAAGCTGAAAGGATCCTGCCTGTAGCCTCTCAGTGGATGCATTTAGTTGGGATGGGGAGCCATGAATTCTAATGCCCCTTGACCATATTGTTCAGGATTCTTGGCTAGTGACATTTAGCATCAAGCAGACAAAGAGCAATGGGAACAAGTGGCATGTCTGCTTTGAGAAGGGATTCTAAGATCTTTCGGATGTTGGACAGTTTGTAGTGCAATAATTCAATGCATATTATAATGAAGCTAATATTATAATAATGTGGTATTGCAGCTATTGAGTTACCTGATTATGGGAGAAACAGTTGTATTTTTTAAGCTTAAGGTGTTTAAAACATAGACTTTGCATTAACTGAATTACAGTATTTTTATCGTTTCTAGTTCAGTTGTTTTGAACCCTGTGTTTGGAAGTGTCTCTGAACAGAGTAAGTTTCTAAGGAGACTCGGAGCAGGTGGCTTGGCTTCAGTCCCATCTTCTGAGTACTGGTCTCGGCAGTAGAGAAATCATCCTATTTTATCCATGATCAGCTTGCTTTAACCAATTAGGATACTAACTGTGGGCCATCGGAGCTGGTGCAGAGCTGCTTTTTTCCATGCACAGATCCAGATGGCCAGTAAATTGTTCCAGCCGTTGGCTGAGACCTGGCCAAGTCTTCTGCTGCTGAGGTGCCAAGTTGAGTCTTGCAGCTCTAAGAAAATGAGAACTTCAGGGCATCTCTGAGCGTCTGGAATCCTCTTGGTCACTATTTACTGTGGATTATTTCAAAACTTACTATGGTTCATAGCTTATTTTACTTGAAAAAAATACTGTTTGATGCTTAACAGGAATAAAGACTTCCTAACCTAAGCAAGATCACCGAAGCTAGGTGATCTTGTTTGTCACAGCGTTCTTAGTATGGAGACATACTTGCAACAGAGAAAATACTTTAAGTAGGAATTCAGATTTTAAAGGTTTTTTTTTTTTTTTTAAGTGTCAAAAAAAAAATCTTGAAAATTGGTTGGTTGTCTGGAGATGGAATTCTGCAGAGAGAACTTGTATCATGATTGTTGAGGTACCTAATTGTGGTAGAAGAGTTGCAGGAACTGGGTAGAGAATTTTCCAAAATTTCTTTTTAGTGTGACTATTTTTAATTCTTAAGGAGAAATGGGAAATGATTTGTGGGTGCTGTAATAGATGCTAGACTGTTTTTAAATGGTTATAAATTTGCTAATAGAATTGCAAATGATATGCATTTGTTAATCCATGTTCTTATACCTAGTTATTCAGTCTAGTAACTCCAAATATACATTGCATGTAACCTCCTCATGCATATATATTTATAAAATGCAATTCATGGAACTCAAACAGTTGTATCTGTTAGTTTTTTGATCAGAATAAAACATTTGAGGAGATAACATTGTTGTGTGCTAGAGGCAAAGGCTAGGAAGAAGCAGGGTGATGACAGTAGGTTGTATGTAGTGGTAGGGAGTTGATTAAAAGATAGCTGGAAATAGATTTTCTTTGATGAAGAAGCATTTTCTTGGTCCAAAGTGATTCTGAAATTCTGTGGTAGTAGTTACTAAAGTAGTTTGAATAGGCTGTCATTTCACAGGTAATCCATTTATGGGAAGGATCAGAAATATGTTAATGCAATAGAGCTATTTAAGTTTCTAAATATTTGAGTTGATGAATTCTTTTTTTTTTTTTTAAACATCCATCATGATCCACATGTTTTCTTTTCCACTATGTCTAACATGTTTTATGCAGCCTCTTTTAGTCATACTTTGACTGCAGGTCTTGTGATGCAAATTCTACCCAGATAATATGTAGACCAATATATTGTATTACCTCTAGGCAAGAGATTTGTCTACTTTCCGCTATATTTGTGCAATGTCTGAGGGATGCATTTCCCAGTCTATGAGCAATAGCAGAGGATCTGCTTGAGTACTAACTTCCCTGAAGTTGTATGTGTCCACCTTTATTTATTTATTTATTTATTTTTGTGCTGGAACTTTGGAAGGACAATTGCAATGGAAAATCCTCTTTGTTCATTCACATTTTTTTTCTTTCCTGTTAAATTCTCTGCCTAGAGAAGCATTCAAGTCTAGCTGGGGTGAGTTTAATTTACACTTCCCTGCATGAGTTGTTCTGATTCTGGTTTGCCTATAGAATTTGAAGCATAAATTTCAGCCTTCACAACACACATGCAGTAATGTAAAATTCTATTTATATGCAGAGGGTTACTAAGTAACAGTTGCTGGGGGAAATGCAATCTTTAACTTCATGATGTCTGCACACTTAAAAGTGCCAGCCAAGGACTGCATTAACATAGATTTTTGCACATTAATGTGACTTACCGGGGGTTATATGTGAGCAAAACCTTGGGAAAAAATGGCAGCAGTGTAGTTTGGTGAGTCAGAGTCTCTCCACAGTCTGTTTTATGGACAGGAGAAGAAATGTTTTTTTTGCCTTCTACTTCTTCCTCACTGAAGTACACATCAATAATTATGGACCTTGATATAGATGAAGAATTCCATATTTAATCTATAAGTTTTGCATGTATGCCTTTCTTGTGGGGTAGGAATGTTGAGTGGCAAGTAAGCAAACCCCTTATGACTCAGCCACAGTCTAGATCAGGTGTTTGTAATACAGGGAGAAGTTTGCCTTGAGCTCTGTCTCCTCTAATAACTTGTTTACCTCTAATTTTGCACAAGCTATCAGAAGAATTGTTTCTTCCGAGGACTTACTTTCAAGGAATATTAATTCTAAAAGGTCATTTGTATAGCATGAGATGGAGCTTATATATTGAAAAAATATATACCCTTTAATTTGAACCTAGTATAACTTCCAGTAGAGGTTTGAGCGGGTATTCTGTATTGGTAATTCAACAGCTCTTGTTCATCAATATGCAGTTCCTGTAGCTTTTAATCCATTTTTCAGTTACACAACTACTTTTCATCTGCAGACACTAGAAGGAAGTTAAGGGGGGGTGGACATAATTGTCAAAGGGAGGAAATATTACTGGAATAGAAAGGTAAAATGGGTTTATTGGGTTTATGATTTGCTAAGAGTAGATTATATAGACCTTCTTTACTGTAATAGAATTCTTGTATTTTAACAGAGACTTATTCATACAAGATATGCAAAAATAAGTATTGATAAGTAGCTACTGCCACAGCTCTCTTAAGGTAGAGCCATAAATACCTCTAGGGCACACTTAGTCATTGATTTCTTGAGATTTTTATATCTTGGTGTTTTAGCTGAATCCAGAGATGTTATTTGCTAATCACTGAAAAATGCATTGTAGCTGTTAATTAATAACAAATTTTATTTGCCTGGATTTTTCAGTGACCGACATTTGCAGCTGTCATGTCACTAGCAACTTGTCAACCTTGTCAACCCTGCAAAATTCACTTTATTTTAGTCACAGATAGTAACTGATCTTTTTTTTTCTTGCTGTAGATAAGTTACGAAATTTAAAAATGTGAATTTTAAAAATTTTTAAAAAGAGACATGTGCTCTAGGTGGCCCTCCGTGTGCAGGGGGGTTGGACTAGATGACCTTTAGAGGTCTCTTCCAATCTTAGGCATTGTATAATTCTATGAAAAGATTAGTGATTTTTGCTGAAGGTATCATCACGATAAAAGTTGGATGTATTGGGCTTTTGAGTTTTTTTGTTTGTTTGTTTGTTTTGTAGTCTGTCTTACAGTCCATTTGGCTCAGTTTTGAGGCCAGAAATGTTTCCCTCTGGAGAGAAATCAGTTCAGAGTTCTTCACTGCTCAAACACAGTACTGTTTATGTATACTTCTCTGTAACCACACATGACTGTTCAAACAGTTTTAAACTGCCACAGCTTCTACCTTGGGACGCTCTTGTGACTACAGTGACTCCAGGCAAAATATCTTGAGAATCTACAGAAAGAACAAAGCAGAATAAGAATAAAACTTTCTCAACACAACTTAAGTATATGTCTGTCCTGCCAAAAACCTTTCTTCTGCTATATGAGGATTCATATAGGTTTTTTTTCTCAAATAAACTGGTTTAGGAGACTTGGAATTAAACTTTTTTTGCTCTTAGAATTGTCAAAATTCTCTTTTTGCTACTTCAGTAGCTGTTTATCAATTTCTAACATAAGGAATACAGTAATCGACAGTCATTTAACTTTAATGGCTTTTAAAAGTAAACAAAAGCATTAATATTCTGCTGCTGTGTAGTGTTATTTCAGTTTAAGATATCAATTATATATAATTTTAATTGAAAGATGCCTCTGGAAGTCATCAAGTCCAATCCCTGGTTCCAGTTAAGTCAGGCTGTTGAGGACTTTGCTCAGCTGAGTTTTGAGCATCTGCAAGCATGAGTATTCCACAGCCTGCCTGGGCAACTTTTTCAGGTGTTTTATCATGCTCATGGTGAAAAAGATTTTCCTGATATCTAATTAGAGTTTTATGTGCATCAGCTTGTGTGTGTTTGCCTCTTGCCTCATCACTATGCACCTTCAAGATCTGTCTGCCTGTTTTCTTCAGGAAAATACATCTGTGTGACAGGAATAGATCTGCAGTCTTTTTGTAGACTGGACAAATAGAGTTCTGTGTCTCTCCTCATCTGCCATGTCCTCCAGACCCCTAGTCATCTTGATATCTCTTGTGTCTTTGGGGCCCAGAACTGGGCATGATGCTTCAGGTGTGTCACCAGAGCTGAACAGACGGTAGTAGTTGCTCTCATTGACCTAAGTGTCTGCTTTCATGCTAATGCAGCCCTGTATGCAATTGTCCATCATTTTACAAAGGGGACCTTTGCTTAGATCAGTTCCAACGTTTTGATCACCAGTTCCTTATCTGGGCAGCTGCTTTCTGGCTAGCTGGTCCCCAGCCTGTACAAGTATGTGAGATACTCAGTGACAGGTGTGGGACTTTGGGTTTGCCTTTATTGAACATCTCAAGGTTCTTGTTCACCTCTATCTCCAGCTGTCAGTGTCCTTGTGAAAAGCAGCTCTGCCTTTCAGTGGATTGACTAGTCCCTCAGTTCATTATAACCCAGGTCTTTTTTGAAGACATTAAATGCTATTGGCCCTGGTATTGATCCCTTAGGACGGCAACTAATGATAGCTGGACTTCATGCTGTTGAGCACAATCCTTTGAGCTCAGTGGTCCAACCAATTTTCCAGCCACTTTGCAGTCTGCCTACCCAAATCTTACCTTCTCAGTTTGTCTGTAAGGGTGCAGTAGTAAATCATAGGAGACTGTTGAAGGCCAATTTAATGTCAGGTTGTATGACATCCGTGGCTTCCCCCTCAGCCACAGAACCTGATGCTTCATTTTAGAAGGTAATCACGCTGCTCAGGCACAATTTGCCCTTGGTAAATCCAGGCAGGCTATTTCCAATCACTTTCTTGTACATCATGTTCAGATTCTGGTGTCCTGTATCCTTTTAAAATGTGATGCATTAAGTGTGGCCTTCAATTTATTGATACCTTATTGCCCTCTCATTTTAGATAGTTTTCTGAGGACATCATGTACCCTCTTTTATACTTTATTGGAAGTAACTACTGCATTTTGGGATAAATGACAAAAATAGTGGAAATAAGTTGCTTTTCTGATGTTGTCTTCTTTAAAGACAAATCCACATAAAGAAGAGAAGAGGCATAAAGTGTGCTTTCTAGTTGGACAATCTTTCCTGCTTGCTTGAAATCTTACTGCCAAAAAGATGCTCACAGAACACAACCTTATCCTTTATTCAAAAGCTTAGCGATCTGTGAATGGTAACTAGTAGCTTTTTGACTATATAGTGGTTACAGAGGAAAGGTTATGCTGGCTGGGTATGATGATGATGATGATATACATGCTGAAAAAAAGAAAAGATTATAAAATTAAATACTAAAGGAAAAGAAGAGGGAGGAAGAGGGGATATCTAGGAGGAGAAGAATGAGCAGTCACGTCTCAAGTTTGACGTTGACTCTGGCAGTGAATAAAAGTGATTGCAGTTAATGCTCCAGGCTCCCCCATGGAATCTGGCGCTTGAGTGGATGATTAGTGTAAGTGCTGCAGAAGAAGCAGCTAAATAGGAAACTCACCCTCTTTTGATATATATCTCTTAAACTTCATCATAGTGCTAATAATTTCTTCATTCCTACCTCCCCCTGTCTCTTCTCTGAGGCTGTGCAGGGTTTTCATCAGAACTGCATTAGTGAATCAAACTCTGGTAAAATTGAATCATTGTTTTAATGGCAGTTTCTATTTGCTCTCTGGCTGTCTGAGTGACAAGGTGGGTGCTCACAGGTGTGGCCTCATCTCTGGATTACTGTTTCTCCTGTCTGTACATGCACATGAGACTTCCATTGCCATCACTTCCAGGATTTCTTTACAATAGTATTTCAGAGGATAAACTTTTAGTAAGTTGGAAAGTTATTTTGCCTGCTTTTTCACAGATTTAGTTTTTATTTGATTTTTATGTATTTGGAAGATGGTAGTTAGCTGTTTAAGACAACTCTCTCCTTAGAAGCTGCTCTATTTTAATTAAAAAAAGTGGGGTTGGGGAATGCTTGTGAGAAAAAATTTTGTATAGTGTAGATGGCATGTTGTTTCTTCAGTGATTAGATTATATTATTTTTGAAAGGCGTAAGAGCAGGTTTACCAAACGTCCATATTAGGGAGTCTATATATATATATATATATATATAGTATTACCAGAAATCAAAAACATTTTTGAAAAGTGTTTTTTGATCATAGTCTTTATTTCTGTATGAAAGGGAACAATTAGACGTGTAGGAAAACTTCACCTATTTCCAGGTGAGTAATGGTGTGTGTGTGCGTGTGTGTGTGTGTGTGTGTGCTGATGAATCAGGCATCGCCTGGCACTGAAGAAGCGCTCCTGAGTGTGACATGCAAGTGAGTCATTTCCTTGGGCCCTCAAGTTTTGCCTCACCTCTGGCTCCTTGTGGTAAGCAGAAATAAGGGTGACTATTTCTAAAGGTCAGGAATGTGTTAAGCTCTAGATTACTAGGAGAAAAAGTATCTGCAGTTATTTCATTTGAAGTCACCAAGAGATTTTAAAAAGTAGCGATGTGACTTGACTAAAGCTTGCATCAATACTAACAGGCTCATATTTGTAAGTATTCACACCTGCATGTTCCAGCCTGTGCTGCATTGCTTAAGGCGTAAGCATGTTCCAGAAGAGGACCTTGATAGCCACGGCTGCCTGTGGAACGGGTGTAACCAACTGCTCAGTGGAGCTGGGCCCAGAGCTCGTGGCTGTCAAGTGCTGACCCATACTCTGTGCAATGTCTGGAAGTCCCAGGAAGATCAGGTGCTCTGAGGAGGTTTAAAATATGTGCTCATTAAAGGCATCTATCTCATGACAGCATAATCATTCTGGCATTACTGATGCCAGAAAACAGCTCATTATCACATCTTCTATTATTCTGCAGCTTTTTTTCTTTTTTTTTCTTTTTTTTTCCTGTTATAGAGGCCCTTTATATATCAGCTGTGTGGCAGTAATGAAATTGGCTTGTGCTATTCACTAATCTCTGCATCTCCTCTTTACCCACCCAGTGGTCATCACAATTCAGATGTCCACTTAGATATTTAAACTCTGACTAAAGCAGTTACCTGAAAATAAACAATTAAGATGTCATTTATCTGGATGCCTTAGGTAACCAGAGGAATCATATGTGGGTTTTTTGTTTGCCTTTCCCACCCTCCAGAATAAATTTTGTACCTGAGACTTAGACTTCACTGTAGCCTTCTAAAAAAATGTATAAGTTTAGTTACAGAACATGGCTAACAAGCTGAAATACTGAACTGCGTTCTTGCATATATTGCAATGGTCTATTTTCCCTGAGTTAGTATTGGTGCAGTCAGTCTACATGGTAGTTCTTGCAGGAGTACCTCTGTTTTGTTTTAAAGCCTGGAGGAAAAATTGTTCTGTGTCGATTTTGCAAAATGAAATTGCAGAATAAGAAGCAAAATAATAGGAAGAGATGCCAGATTTTACAGGATGCATGGATGTAATGCCGTTTACACAGAGGTGGTTAGCAAATTTTGCTCTGAAGGCATTTGCCTCTCTGAAGAAACAGCAAGTTTCAGTGGTCAGCTCAAAATACCTTCTCACAGACAGTCTCTATAGTTATCATCTTCGCGCCTAGCTTCACCAAAAATTGGTTGCTTCTGAAGAACCTATCAAAGAACAAAGTACCAATTATGTATATTGTCAGGTTTCTAATCTCCTTAGATTTCCTGTAAAGAGTGGTCTGTATGGGGCATGTTTGGGTCTTTGCGAAGGACTTTAAAGAAGCTGTGCCATGTATGAAGATGAGCTAGTCTCCTAAAAGTTGTAATCTTTCTGGGGAAAAAAAAAATCATGATCTCACTTGAGCACATGAGCCCTTTGAAACAGCAGCGATCATCTTAGTGATTTTTAGATTTGCTCTTCTGTTTCTTTGAAACAGATATTGGAGGCTAAAACAAAACAAATCAGTAAATGGTGACAATGTCTATTTGTGTTAGGTATTTTGTTTGTGTAGTTTTTTTTCTTGTTGTTGCAGTAGATTTTGAGGATTTTTTTTTTTTTTTTGTGATCTTCCTGAGTTGTGTCGTATTGCTTTGATGTTAATTAGGTTTACAGTTTTGTGTTACTAATTGTATTTTTATGATGGCCTCTCAGATGTCATGTCCAGTTTAGACAATTCCTTGGAGAATGCCTAAAGCTAGAACATTTCAGAATTTAATTAATCTTCTCTAAATTTTGCATTTAATAAGGCTACTTATGAAAAAGGTCCTTTTTTTTTCTTTTGTTTTTTTGTTTTTAATGTCCTTAGGCAAAATCTTCAATTGACTATAGTGGACTTCCTGAAATAGCTTTTTTTTTTAATGTAATAGTCACATAACTGGACTTGTATACATTTCGGTGTTTGTTCTTGGTCTCTAGAATGGTGGGTTTTTTTCTAGACATGCTTGTAGGGTGAAAAAAGAAGGAAATTATCAGTTTATTCAGAATGTAGAAGTAGGAAAATAATCCAGAGAACACTAGTTGGTCAAAAAAATGATTCCAAGCTCCATTTTCAAACAACTAGGTTATACTGAGAAACTCCAAGCAAATGAAAAAATCCTAGATGTTTCTCTGTTCCAGTTGTTTCATTTAAATAGGTGGCATGAGTTAGTACTTGCTGCATCATCTGCTGACGCCTAATCTTATGATTATAGCTTTTAGTGCAACTGGCATCCTTCTTTGAAGATACGCGTATGTGTCTTAGTGATACTGCCAGACAAATACAGTTGATTTTTGCTTTGCTTACTGAATTTCTTTGAAGCAGAGAGAAACCTTTTATGCTGCAAAAGAATAAAAATGGTTTGCAGGAACCATTTTTTGCGTCGCATGTTTTCTTACTGAATTGCAGCTTTTTCGTTTACCGAGTGAAAAAAAAACAGACTCCTGCTTTAGGTTATGGCTTTCTTTTGCAATTTGTGCAGCGCTGCGCTCACATAACTAGCACTCCAAATCTTTGATGTTGCTTCTCTTTCAGAGAAATACAAAATGAAGATACTTAATTTGCCCCCAGAGTTACTGCTTTAGAAGCCTATGCCCATTCTTACTTTGGAAACCAGCCTGCTCATGTATCTCCTTTTAGCAAATAATGATTGAAGGGTGTAAATTCAAATTCTTAACCATATTGTGTTGATCCAAGAAGTGGAGAAGCTTAATAGTTTCCTAACTTAATTGTTTAATCTATTTTCAGTGAAGATTTTCAAAGGTGACTTGACATCTGTTTTGCAGTGTGCCTTGTGGGGCATGAGAAAGGGAAATAACTTCAGTTTTTGAATGTGTAGAAACACAAATGCCTCTGAGGTACCATAATATGTTTCTAAAAACTAATACCGATTTTTTTTTTTTTTTTATTATTCCATTCCCTTCCCCATATTCTTAAAAACTAGATCTTTAGTTTAGGTGAACATGCAATTATGTTTATTGCTACCTATCTTTGTAAAGTGGAAGGTTTGGACCCAGAGCATCACTGAGAGACTGACGAGGTTTATCCGGCTCTTGGACTGGTATCCTCTGCCTCCCTTCTGCAGGGGACAAAACCCTGTTTGGATATAGGCTTTTGAGGAAGGAAAGGAGTGAGGGGATCACTCCGCACATGACAGCGGTGGAAATGTGGGGTTTCTGCCTTGCATCTGATGCTGAGCCAGGCAAGAACTTATGGTCAGGGCTGGAGGACAGACCCAACATGAGCAATGTTGTGGTTGGTGTCTGCCTGACCACATCTTTGTGAAGTAGTAGGAGATGAGACCTTCTTTAGATAACGATAATATAAGTATAAATTTACATGCAGGAATGCATTACATTCATATTTTAATTTTGCTTAGGATAAAGTTTTGAGTTAATGTGGTAAGGATCAATATTGCATTCCTCCTCAGATAAAATTTTGCAGAATTTTGCTCTCTGTCTTCTCTTTCATTTAAAATGAGGAAGGCCTTGTGAGGAAGTTCCTTACCATACTATCGACACAACTGAAGTGCTTAATAATGCAGTAGCAGAAGCTAGATCAAGGAAAATTAATCCTTCAGTAGAGCTTAGTTTGCTTAGTCCAGTGTTCCTAAGGAGTTTCCATTTGATTTAAGGTTAAATTTAGTATTTAATGTTTCTAGTAAGTTTGGTGGGTTTTTTTTCTTATTAACTATTTTGCATGCGTTAATACCTTTTGGGGTCTTTGATAAAATTATTGCTGTCTTCCTTTATGTTCACTTACCACAGTGAAGATAACACTAACATAGAGCCAGGGAAAGCAAGAAATGTTTTTTATTTTTGCAGTGATGCTGCACATGGAGATTTTCATAGCCTGTGGGGTTTTACTGGATGCACTTAAAGCTTTTGGGGATTGCAGGCTCACCAGACTGACGTACAAAATCATTTCCCTGCTCTTGCAAGCCTTACCCCGATTACTTCTCAGTCCTGGGGGTTTAGGTTTCAGTTTCCAAATCTTTCTACAAAGCTCTATACTATTTAAGTGAATAGTACTTCATTTAAATGTTCTTAATCAGGAGTAAAGTGGCGTCATAGCAGTGTTTGTTAAAATTACAGTATGTTTGGTGTCTTTGCCAGTTTCCTTCAACTAAAATACACTTGGCACAGAAGTAAGTTTATCTCAAAACTGTCATTTAATATTTATTTTTGAAAAGGACATGCTATATTTCAAGTGTTTTGTGCATTTATTTACACTGCTTATAGCACCTATGTTGCCTCCCAGAGCACATAATAAAACAGGTTTTCTTTTTTTCAAGCTCATGGGACAACCTTGTTTCTCCCATTAACAGTTTTTGGGGCTGTGGAGCGAATTGGAGCTAGATCAGAGAGCTAATGTGGTTCAGTTCCAGCCGATTCTCTCCCCCAGCATTATCCTAAGGATTATGTTTGACCCACCTCCAGCCTCTTAGCCAACTCGCTCTGGGCCCTCTGAGCAGTTGGGTCAGCCCAGCTCGAAGGAGCCATGGGGAGGCCTAGGGGCCGGGAAGCTGAGGAGGACCTGAAACTTTAATTTGTCCAAGTTACTGTTCATTGGTCAGTTCTCTTTAAAAAAAACTTCCCTTGAAGCTATATATCTTATAAATAGATACAATATACTTTAAGTAGAGGCAACTTTTATGCAAAATTTCCCTTTTCCCCCCCCTTTTTCTCGTAACTTTTTAAGTTACGAGAATGAAGACTCAAACGACCTAAGCAGTGAAAATGTTCCTTTTTTTTTTTTTTCTTCCAAATCTCCTCTCATATTACCTACTCTGTCTTGTTAATTAATTCTTCTTTTAATTCTTGGCAAATAAGTGGGAATTTGTTTGTTTGTTTTATTTTTAATACTGAAGCTATTTTGGTAGTTTTTAGGGAGTTGAAGAAATTTAATTTTGAATATAAATTGCTTTTATATTGCAGCCTGTGAGCCTGCTTTCATCGTGAGCTAAGTATTTGGCAAATGAAAACTGAATTAAATTCAGGAAGTTAAAAGTCCATTTTTGTTGTGTAGTGGAAATGGTTTCAGGACATATTTTCTACTCAAATTATCCTAAACTCAAGGG
>JAUBNY010000286.1:472104-487424 GCA_032275445.1 Crypturellus soui
TTAAAAGTCCATTTTTGTTGTGTAGTGGAAATGGTTTCAGGACATATTTTCTACTCAAATTATCCTAAACTCAAGGGAGATTTCTGTATTAGTCTAATGTATCACTATGAATAGAACAGTGAAAAAGGTCTCTAAAGTTGGCTAGCCTTTCTGCCTTTTTCAGTGTCTATTTAAATATCTATCTATTTTTATATAGTTCTCTTATTTAGTAAAGGAGGTGTTCAACCACATGTAGAAATGATCCAGAAGGATGTGGTGGTGATTTTATCTTGCATGTTGAGGAACTGCTTCTTTCCTGGAATGGAATTAAGACTAAAATCCTAGGAATCAAATCCTAGCCTCCCTGAACCCGGGTTTGCTGCGAGGGAATTGAAGAGAGCTAAGTTGTTGCATGAAACTGAGCTGTTTTTCTGCTGTGCATGTTTAGGCAACACAGCTCTGCTGCAATAATTTGTAGCCCACATTGTCACATGGGCTTCTGTTTTGCTTCTGGAGGCCTGTGGGGTCAAAAATACGCACTGAGGCATGAAACTTTCCCTGTTTTCCCTTAACAAAGGTCACGTTGGTTGCAGCATCAGGATGTCAGTTGTGCTGGATTTTGTCAGATAATTGTCCTCTCTAAATTGATGTGGAAAGGAAAGCAAAATGGCTTTCACACACCTGGAGGCCAACAAGAGTAGTTTCCGCAGTAGACTGCATTGTTTCTAGCAGACTTGTACTGTTTTCTGGCCTGATGCTTACCGTGAATATTTCTAAAATGCTCTGAGTGTTTCTGAAATGCTCCATAGGTCTACATGTGACATGCCCTGCTGTACCACGACCAACAACTGTCTGCAAGCTGTTTGCCTCATGTTGAAACCTGCCATTCCTTTTATCCCGCCGCCCTGCCTTCTCCCTTTTTGTGATTAAAAGGAGCAGATCAACAGTGACAGTGTTTCTGCCACTGCCAGTCCTGGGCAATCATCGGTGCAGAGTTCTGGGCTGATGAGCATCTCAAAGTAGTAGACAGTGACAAGAGTCTTTGACAAGAGTCTTTAGTTCATTATGAACTGCCAAAATTATAGCTGTTTTGCAAGAAGTTTGTTGTGGGAGCGAGATTAAAAGGCGAATATAAAAGCAATATATATATATATATTTTTATCTTGTATTCCTGATTAATGAATTGCTATCTTATGCCTCTTGAAGTCATCCTAGCCCTGGCTACTACTTTTCTCAAACTATTGTGCATGATTCTCTAGCTGGCTGTTAGTTTTTTAGGTCACTGTGTTGCTTTTTGTAGGACAGATGCTTAGTTTACTATTTTTACTACCTTTTAATGTATCAGATATCCATACAAATTATTTTTAATCGGTCTGCTGGAATATTGGTAGTTTTACTAGCAAAAAGAAGCTGGGTTACTTCATTGCTTTATTTATTGCCACCCTCAGAAAGATCTCAGGTTTTGGCATTTTTAAAATCAGTATTTAGTTGGCTTTAGACACTTCCCTTACTCAATGTATTTGTGGCTTTTAAGAGGTATGCTCAGAGAGTTGATGCTGCAGCAACAACATTGTGTTTATGACTTAAACCACATCCTTTTCATCAAAAATAGAATGAAATATTTGTACTTTCTTAGCATATAGCTAAATGAGAACAAATTAGCAAAGACTCAGAGCAGGTAGGATAAAAAGGAGAGTGGACAAGGAAGGCATCAGTATTGATAACTTTTATTCTTCACCCTACTCTGGACCATCTGTGTAAGCACCTTTTATAACAGACGTGTTATTGCATTTCATGTCCAAAGTACCTGTTTTTGGTTTCATCATAGACCTATTGCATCAAGAGCTGCATCCATGACTGTCTATCAGAAGCTTTTCACAGTGATGTCAAAAAAATGCTGAGGTTTAGAATGGAGGAGCATCTGTGCTTTAATAACATCAGTTTTAGGTCAAATGTTGCGGAGACTATCAAAATTCTGTTTATTTCCAAGTATAGTTTTAGGTCCTTACACTGATCTGCAATGTTTTGTATGGTATGTGCCCCTGCACTTACTGCTCAGCTGATGTGTCGTTGCTCTGCATGGCACTGGCAGAGGAAATAGCAGTTCATACCTTTGCCTGTACTTGCCTGAATTTTATGTGATTCAGGTTTCCTGTGTATGGTTTCGGCATTGATGTGTACAGAGTGAAAGACTCATGATGGGACTCTAGCTTCAGATTAATAATATTGACCTTTTTTATGTATTGTATTTTTATGTCTTGTCTTAACTTGTTTTGCAAATTCCGTGTTGTTTTATGGGAACTTTGTTAATTTCTTGGAGTGCAGGCAGAACAACAGGTTACTCGCATATTTTTCTTCATAGTATTCATGGGCAAATCTGTAGAGATGAAAGTTGAACAGAGAAGTTAATATATCCAAGAAGCTTGAAGACCAATTGCAGCTGGCTTATGTAAAGATTTTAATTGAAAATTATTGTAAAATTTATGAAACTTTTACCAGACTGGAGAATTAAGCAGGTACTGACAAGACAGTTGCCTGCAATGTTTTCAGAAACTTTAAGGAATAACCTGAGTACAACCTGCAGTTTAGATTAACTGTGCTGCAAACGATGCCTGCAATCTTTCTCGAAAGTGAAACTGTATGATGTTGTTAAAATTCACTGTTCAGAATCTGTGTTAAATAAAAATAAGGTAATACGTATAATGAGTTTTGGAAATGAGAATGAAAGATCTGCACAGTTAAGAGGAGGTCGTGGTGGTGTTCAGGAATGTCAGTGTTCGCAGACGCCCTGAGGGAGGTACAGGGAGACCCTGGCCCCTGCGGAAGGCCAGCTAGTGAGAAGCTGTGCCTATAAAATTCCTCACGGTGAAGAGAGGCTGTGTGCTTTGAGACTGATATGAGTCTTTGAGAAGAAAATAACAGGCAATGTCCCTGAATTTCAGCCTAATGGCTTGCAAGTTAGTAAAGCTGATGATACTTTATCTGGGGATGCAGATTACAAGAATGACTGTAGTTGCAAAGAAAATCCTTGTTGTTAAGAATGACTTATTTCCTGTAGTGCCTGCCCAATACCCCTGTATTCAGTATCCAGAGAAGTGTCCATGCATTTCAGGCTCTTACTGTTTTGCTGATTTCCTAGCCAACACTAGAGCTGTGTGAGCTATTGCAATGGATACGTTGTAGGTTATTATTGCCTACAACTCCTTCATCCTTTCTTCCAGCATGGGGATGTATTGCCTCTCTAATCTGTTTTTGTCCATCCTCTAGTGAGTGATCTTTGATTATCTTTCTGTTTTTTTATTTTATTTGTCTTAAATAATTTTACAGATATAGTATATAGGAGGAATCAAATGTTTTATTATGCTATTAGTTCTGCTAGGTCTTCAGAGTTGAGTGCAAGGAAGTTGAGTGAATGAGTAAAAGAAGAAAAAGGATAAATGGAACTAAAGCCGTATGTTCATAAATTTGCAGCATGTGATGTTTTGTTATGATTAGAACTCTTGAAGTCAATGTGGTACTTCTCGGAAGATAAAGTGAAATATTTTCATTTTTGCCTTGGAGATAGAACAACAGCCAAATGTGCTAACTAAGTGTGTAAATAAGAAAATGAAAATGTTGCTAGACTGTCAGTAACAGGACTGAAAGCACAGTCAATACAAATACTATTGCTTCAAATTGGATTTCTATAGTACTATTTTGGATATAACATTAATCTTTCTAGAATCACATGAAAAGTTTTGACTCTTTTTGTCTTTGTGAAATCAAGTAATTCTGAAGAAAACCCTGCCTGTCAAGGATGTAAATAGCACAATATAGTAAAAAAGTCAGCTTGATTTACAATTTTGCATTTCTAAGTCTGCATGTATTTTTTGAGGAAATCCGCTTCAGTAAATGCTGTATGCTCCGCTGCAGTTTCTAATCTGGTCTGTTATTGTGGTGTCTGTAGTATTCTGCAGCGCTGCATTTCTTAGTATTTCCCTCTGAGGTAAAGATTCTGTAAATAGACACTGATTACAGCAAAACATAAATAGCCTTGCTGCTTGAAATAATGGATGTGTATATAGCCAAAATGTGCTTTTGATCTTGCTGTTTGTTTGTTTGTTGCAAATATTTTGGCAGCGGCTAGTTATTCATGTACCTATTTATGGGGATTTTTAAATGTGCGATAGGGGGATTGTGGTGTTCATTTGGTGCATAATGGGATATGAATATAATAATAATAAAAAAAAAGGGTAAACTGAGTCATGAGGAAATGGTTGCTTCAACAGGAACCTGGTCCAAAAGTGGGTTTTAAAATGCAGTATTTGCTTTATAGCTGATCTTGTCTCATCATTGATATACATATGCACATATATACAGCTATAGTACAGCCTCTTATTTTGTAAATGCTTTATACAAATACAAAGTAACCTCAGTATTTTTAGATTATTGGAGCACCAGCAGAAGAGCGCCATGTTCTCTTCATTTTCTTTGAAGTACAGGTCTGAGGTGTTAGTTCAGACAAGTTAGCATGTTCAGAATTCTTATCCTTAGGAAACTTCACTGTAGCTACAGTTTGAAAGTATTTTAATGGTTTTCAAGAAGATGCTTTGTGGAGAGTGATATTTTCTGTCTATTTAGGCCTATGTAATTTTTAAATCATATGTAAATCAACTACTGTGTATTCTTCTTGGAAATTTATTCCGAAACATAAATATATTTTGCCGTTCAATGCCCTGAAACAGCATTACGTGCTTGAGAAGAAAGTTGGAGCTGGATGGCATTCCATTTAAGATAATATGCACAAAGGCCCTTTATTTTACTAACAACTGCAGACACTTGATAAAGAATCTCTCTTGGTGTAGCTGGGCTGGTGTAAAGTTTCACTTTTTTTGTTCATTGGTTGGAAGCACTGAGAAGTGTTTTTAGGACACTGGAGAACAGAATTAAACAATGGGCCTGATACTGGCTTTAAAAATGTTTCTTATTTTGAAATAAATTGTTTTTAAAGCATCTGGATCATTGGTTGGTTCAAGCGCATCTTGGATTGGTGATTTATCTTGTATTCTGTTTGTTAATATGAATATTAGATATGTCAGTAATAAAATAACATGTAAAATTTTTAGGGCAAATAAAAAAGCTTTTTTTTTATTTCTAAATTTTTTCTTTGTGTAAAAGCCATGCCAAGTAGCCTTACACCCCGCTATATGCTATCATGCTTAAAACCTACATTCTTGCAGTTTTCCTGCCAGGGTCTTATAGCTGTCATCTGTCCACACCGACACTGTGACTTCTCCAGGAAGCAGATAGCACAACTGCTGCATCATTTTCCTTAGTTTTCTTACTCAGACCAAAACATCTCAGGACTCAGTCTTTATAATTTCCCTGGGTCTGACAAAGATATGTTTTTAAAGTAGGGGAATGCAGATATCACCTGTGTAAGGACTGAAGTGATCATTCATTTCATGTGTAGCACTTGAGTAGCTGCTGGGTAGCATTTCTTTGAGTACTGCTCTTGCAGCAGCAGATTACAGGTTGTTTGAGCCATTTTTGAGAAAGTAGAAAAAAAAGATAAAAATCAGATTAAATTGAATTCAGTAAAATCAGTGTTTTCTGAGCAATTTTCTCTGCTATTTTGGAAAAAAAAAAGTATTAAAGAGTAAAGAAACCCACACCCTCTGTGGCAGCATGCCAGCAGTTCAGTGTTTTTTGAGAAGGTACTGCTTTCATAATTAAGAAATTTGAAGAATGATTTGGATTGATGAATCAAAAGAGATGGACCTAATCTAAATAAATGTTTGTTGTTGCAGAGTGCTGAAACCAAGGTGGAAGAAGCAGCTAAGGAGAGTCCCAAAGCAGTCAGACTAACACAGCAGTCTTCAGAAGACAATGAAGTATTCAGTGAGTTATTCAAACAACTGGAAAATGTTATTTAATCTGTTATTTTCTACTGAATAGTTGATTTAAAAGAAAAGATAATTCATCTCAGAATCCTTATGATGTATTTAGATTTCACATTGGTGCATGGTGTTCAGTTATGGGCAATGAAGTTCCAGAGAGAGAAGGAGAGGTGAAGACCAGAGACAGCAATTAAAGTTCTGAAGGGTTTCATCTTGCAGTTTGTACCATAAAGAAGAGAGGTGGACGCAATTCTTCAACAAAAGCAAAAATGTACTCAATGAGAGGGAAATGAACTCCTCTGTCCATGGATGGTAAAACAAGTGTTTAAACTGCTGAAGGAAGGATATAAATAAATGGTGGAAAGGAGTGTTTTTTTTTTAATAGAGAGAAAACATTGGCATGCATTATCTGCGAAGTGTGGAGCTTTGTGGGTTTTTTAAAAACAGGTTAGATGATAAAAAAAAATATCCAAATTGATACAGACATAATTCATTTTGTGGCTTAACTTTAGACTAGGTCACCTTTGAGGTGTTAGGAGGCCTAGATTTTAGATGAGCTCCTTTCAGCAGTTTTCTGAAGATTTGTTTTACAGGTTTTTCTGGTTGTGTATTTATTTGATCTAAAAGGTGTATTCAGCTCTTTCTTTGATACTAAGATCTGAAAAAGTGGGTGGGAACCTTTATCACTCCACCTCTGTGTTCATTTTATGTTAGTGTAACTCCACAGGAAAGCAGTAATCTAAGGAGACAAGAGGACAGGCTGTAGTAAGTGTAAGTACATAGTTAAGTACAGTTAAGTAAGTACACAATTAGTGTAGCAGTATTTGACTTTGTTATGTTTTGAAGGAGAAATTTTAGATCTGCATAAGACACATAGATTTTAAGACTAAATAGCTTAAAAACCTTAGGATAATTCAGCTAATTAGGAGTACGGTAGGGATTTTTTTTTTCAAGGTATATAAGGAATGGAGTCTGATTTAATTGCCTCTTACTGTAGATGGAAACAGTGCGTGTGACTATTTAAAATTGCAGTGGATAAAATTAGCTTTCCTTTTTGCGTGAAGCTAGTGTGATTAGCACATGAGTCTGAATTCATGGTATGAATTTTTCCAATATTGGTCATGTCATGACAGTGCCTGAAGAATCCCCTGAAATGAATCACGTTTCACCTTCATGAATTTAGCCGGTACTACTGGTTATAGGACTCTGTGGCATTGCAAAATGTTTGTCTTGTACTGCATCCTTTCTCAGTTCAGTTCTCATTAGACCTCTTCCTGAGAGAGCAAAGCCAGAACTCAGTCCACCTTGTTCTACCTGGAAAATCTTGGCTTGATAAACAAGACCTCTGAAGCTGATCTTTCCTCTGTTCTAATCATTAGCTGCAGAAAGCAGTGAATTAAATTGGTAATTTATCAAACCTGTAGTCCATATGGGTACTGGAAGTAACAAAAAAAATAGAAATTAAAAGAAGCAACAGCATAACGTTCACTATTGCTAGACTTAAATTCACTATCCATTGATCCCATACCCTCCCTGATAATTTAAAAAAAATAAGGTTGATATTCGCCGAACTAAATGTCCTTTAAAGTTAATAATTTACTAACCAACTGTTATAAAATTCCATGTTCCAAATCTGTGAACTGAACTACTTATCTAAGATAAGCCAATGATCAACCTTTGCTAACTTGGCACTGCAAGAAGGAAAATTCCTTTCTGACTCCAAAAACAATGAGGGTATATTTTAAGTCAGATCAAAACTGGAAAGAAAAAGGAAATACAGTGAAAATGGAGTCTCTCGTCACCCTGCTGAGGGAGTCGGTGCCAAATTACTTGACAGTGGGAGTCTCCCTGACAGTCAGGGAGGAAATTTTGGTGGAAACAAGTTTTTACACTCCAAGATTTGCGCTATAGTATTCCTGCTCTGTCCTGTGCCTCTTGGCAGTACCTTAGTGATTCAGATCCGTCTCTTAGGGAGAGATCTGTATTCCATCTCATAAATGATGGAGTGATCAGAAACTGAAATCCTCCTTCCCCAAGTGAGGCATTTGTTAAACTGAGGATAAATGGTTAGATTACAAACACTGCTCAGTTATTTTTCCCTCTGGCTTGAACTATTTCAGGGTGTCCTATGTTTTTCCCTCCTTCCCCTCTCCCCAGTGATGTTAATTATAACAAGTATTGAGTGTGCACCAGGGGCTGGCAAATTTATTGCTTCAGCTTTGACTAGAGTCCCGCTTCTGGAGATCTTCAGAATTCTCCAGTGAGTGGGTGCAGCACCAGGCTCCTGTTTTGGCATCGATCTCGCTCTTCCCTGCCTTGTTTCCTGGTGTTCACAAAGATGGTGTTCTCACAAAGACGGCTTTCTCAGGGCAATGCCACCCCCTGCAGAAGCGTTAAGCACAGCAAGCAAAGCAGCTTCTGCCTGGAGCAGTGGCTGAGCCTTCCCTTCTGCTTTCCTCGCTTGGCGCTGCTGGGCCGGGACACTCGGGACCTGAAGCCACCAGCTGTCCCTCTTGGCCGGGCCACCCGGTGGCAGCAGCTGCCTGCCCCTTGCAGCCCCCGGGCTTCCGGGATCTGCGGCTTTCCAGCCAGGAATGCGGAAATCTCTGCCTTTGCTCTGTGCTCTCCAAGGCTAGGATAGTCTCAGAGCAGGCAGCGATAGGATTTATCAGGAAAAGGGAACTTTCCACGCCGCAGATAACATGAAACACGTGCACAGAGATTACTTGAGGGAGCTGTGCTGTTTGAATGGTTAAATACCGCTTTTGAAGTAGTTTCTGCAGTCCTCACCAAGCTTTTTCCAAACTGCACACCCGACTGATATAACTAATTGAACTTTTTCTGGTGATAAAGAGCAAAGCGGGACTGTTTCGAGGTTCCTAGAGCCATTAGTGCTCTCTGCAAATCTAAGTAAGGATCGGCACTCTGTTGGGCAGGGCCCTCTGTGAGAACGCAGGCACCTTTCCATTTTCTTCAATGTGAAGTGACTGCAGTTGGGAATGAACATTGCAGAGGCTTTTCTTGCCTACTTCCTTTAATATTAGTTTTTGTACTGGAGCAGGGCTGAAATGGCCTTGTTGGCAATGGGGCCATGCAGTACCAGGCACTTTGCAAGGACACAGGTGCATCCTGGGCTTCAGAGAGCTGATTGTCAAAGGCCATGAATTCCTTATGCCAAAGGAGGGAGTGATGACACAGGGCAAAATAGGATGGAAGAGAGAAGGGAATCCGGCCTGTACAGTCTTGTCATGTGCAGCTCTGAAATTCTGAATTAGCAAGATTTGTTTATCCTCTGAAAGCATTTTCTTACAACACCCAGGTGACTGCTGTTGTCTGCTATATACTGAATAATGCATGTGTGGTGAAGAACTAGAACATCTTGCTTGCTACAGGCTTCTGCTGAGTGTGCACACAATTAACATCTTTTCCATGAGTTTATCAATATGTAATCATAAAAGGATCAAGTGTGAGACAAAATCAGTGGGCCACAATGACCATCATTTTGGCTGCAGGTTGGGCGTACATTTGATATGATCCCATATTCCATTCACAGTGACGAAAGCAGATTTTTATAGATTTTTTTTTCTATTAGCCTGAACTAACATAAAATTGCAAGTAAGGAAAATTTAAGAATTTCATGTTGGTATATCAAACATATTCTCCCAAAGCATCAGATAGTCATCTCTTACAAGTTAGCAAATGGTTGTATAGAATGTTCTTGCGAGGTGGGAATGTATATAATTATGTATAAGATCTGCATGTGTTTCACCTTTTTTAATTCCTTTTGTCCTTTTGATTCTTACTTAAATGGAAAGGGCAGAATGCAAAGGATGAGTGGAAAGGAATTTAGCAGCTCCCCTAGTTGCACAATCAGTTTATGCAAAGGTGAGCTGGTGACGGTACAAACTGGCTAAAAGTTGAGGGTTACTGTAGTTCAGTGACCTTCTTACTGGGAAACATCTCTTCTAAACAGGATAAATTGTGGGACAGAAACTATGGCTTTAATGCAAAATAATGGCAAGCTGGCACAAAAAAATCAATCTGGTGAGACAGCAGATTATCTTAAAATAGATGTTATTACCATGGTGCAATTATTCTCTCTTGCATGAGAGGGAAATGGGGTAATTTAGTCTTCTATAATTTTTCATTATGGGCTAAGTAGTGATTCTGGTGTTCCAACTGTCCTCACATTTCTACTTTCCTTCACCTGGTTTTTCCTTTCCTGATTTGTTCTAAGACTTTATGAAAGCTGTCGTTGTGGCTAAAGTTCAGCCTGCCTGCTCTGGGAAGAGGGGTGAAATTCTATGCTTAAAAGAGCTTATGTATCATAAAATGCTTTGTGCATATTGGGGGAGCCTTGCTCAAATTTCATATGGTGAAGAGAAGCCAAGGGCTATAGAACTTTTATAATGGAAGGAGGCTCAAAGGATTTCAGGGATAGCAGTTGGTTGACTGTATTTTTATTAGTTCAGGATTTGAGGCTTTTTATAAAATATAGCAATTTGCATGTTTGATGTTAATTTAGTGATTCTTTTGGTTATGGCTCATTTGATGACTACCCAATTTCAGGGAGACTGTGTACATAGTGTGCGGTAGACCACATAACTAATGGGCTAGCTCTTTGTGTTGTTTTGCTTTATTTTTGTTGGCTTTTTTTTTAATAGCAATTTGACCTTTTTTTTTTTTTTCTGGAAGCTATTTTATGCTTTAATAATAGTGGTAGCTTTTGGACATATAACTGGTTAATATACCAGTGCACTCAATGCAGTTCTCTAGCGTTTAAACACATAAGATGAATTTTAGCAGGGTGTGGATGGTTGCCACAAAATTAGCGCACAAGTGCTAGGGGCACTTCAGCAAGTCTGATCTAGTAAGATTTTAATTTTTTTCCCAACTTTACCGCACATAAGCTGCACGCAGAACAGGTTTGGGGTTTTTCTCTTTCATGAGCTGGAGTTACTGCTAGATTTGTTAGCCCAGGCAGGGACTTGAGCCAAAGATGTCTGTATTTTTAGCAGCACGGGGCTGGTTGGCTGTGCTCAAGTGTAATAATGAGCACAATAACAATAGAATAAATGACTTATTATTTTAATATATACAGTGTGCAGGGTCTGCTGTAATTTTTCCTCTTGTTTATTCACTACGAGCGAGTCTGTATGCGAGGTTGGAGAACACACAATGGGCTGTAACTCAGTTATCATCCAGGGCATGCATTGGAGCTTATTGTGCACGTTAGGATGGTTAAGGGTGGCCTAGTGTCACATGTTCCTGTGTTACGATTATGAGCCTTCTGGCTAATTAGCTAAGCAAGTTACTCCTTTCCCAGTGTATTTTGCCCTCTTTGCCCTGTTGGCAGGCTGCAGCCCAACAGAGTTTTGTGGCTGCACAGAAGAAAAACAGACTCCTTAGTGTTCTTCTTCGCTGATCCCTATGTACCAGCCAGTATGCTTAAGGCATGATTTTATATGAATTAAAAGTGCTTCTGAAGGATCTTTATTTTGGGGAAAGTATTGGATATTGCTGTCGTCACATTTCCAGTTTTGTTGAGGCTGAATAACCACTCAGTTCTGGTTCAAGTGAAATAAAAAGCAGAATACTGTACTGTGGGCTAACGGCTCTTCTAGCATGTTAGCTGAAACAGATGTTGTCATTAAAGTTTAATTATGATGTGACTCACTTCTTAACATCACGACTAGAAGAAAACAGGAGCGAGTTATTGTACAATCTGTTATGATGCTATATGCCTGGAAACAACAACAAAGATTGATAATCCTTTTGTGCCTTAAAAAAAAAAAAAAAAAAGGATATTAAAGCCACCTCTTTCATCTTCCTGCATAAGAATTACAGAATTTCGTGGGCTATTCCTGCATCTGATCCACAATCACTGATTTGAACTGAAATAAAGGCATTTTGTAAGAATTGTGTAAATATAACGGATTGCTCCGTTATATTTGCCACAGGTGCTCTGTCAGATAAAAATAGTCATGTCTGAAGCAAATGGTCTAAATAGACTGTGAGTACTCTGATTGAGAGGGCAGACCCCATCAGCCAACCCATTGCACAAAGGCTGATTTGAGATTGTAACCCAAATTATTTGCAATCTGGACGGAGAAGGTGGGCACCGGGGAAGGGTGTGGAGAGGAAGGCAGCACGGAGGTCCTTATCTTTGCCTACTGAAATACAGTACGTCAGCACTAACTTAGAGTTTCTCACGCATTATGCTATTGATAGGGTGTAATTACAATTCTCTCTTATTCCTTGTCAGGATTAGAGAGCACTGGGGTCTCTAGTTGATGTGCAAATCTTAATGTTACTTTCCACTCACATCCCCGCGTGAACCTTGTTCATTTGTGTTACTGTAATAAGTTCTCTTTCCTTTGGCAAAATTGTAAAGATGGTGAGTGCAGCTTAAAAACCAGAAAGCCATCAAATTGTTCTCCATCATACAGTTGTTTTTAGGTATTCAACTTGTTGCCCAAGGAGCATGGAAGGGAGGCAAGAGAGGTTTTATAGCTTTATCTCTGTCTCCCAGCAACATTTTTTTTCTGTCAAAATAGCAGGCTTGAATGTAATATAGCTCAGAGAGCACTGCAGAGAGAGCCAGGCAGCACTAAGCCCACGACGAAGGGATTATGAAAGCAGAGAATGATAGCACATTGTAAACACTGAAGAATCTGCTATGTTCCCACGCAAGTTGTGGTGGTGGTCAGATGACACTGACAAAATATTTTTATTTCTCTCCTCAGTTTATCTAAATTGTGCTTCCATCCACTGTATGCCATTTGCAACCTTGTCTGCAAGACTGAAAATGTCTCTAATCATAGTGTGGAAAGCGGAGGGGGGCAGCAAGCAGGCGGGTGGGTCCGTGCGGGACATGGCGCATCTCTGCCTGGCTGCTCCCACCTCTGCTCCGGGCGCTCTGCGGCACCGCAGGCCTCCAGGAGCAGGTGAGGCGGCAGATCCAGCACAGCTCAATGCTGCAGTTCCCTTGGGCATCTATTCGAGCAGGCTGTGGTTTGCCTTAACTTCTTAAGATATATAGCCTGGCAGAGCGCGTGCAGGAGGTCCATTTGATGGACCTGACAGTGTCCCTTTAAGTGCTGGCAAGGAGGCACGGAGCAGAAATGCACATCTGAGGTACTTATTTCTGAGGAGGAAAATAGAAGTGAAAAGGACCAGTATTTTCTGGCGCACACACTGGTGCTTGTGCAGAAACCTCCTGGTAGTGACAAGCCTGCAGTCGCTCGCAAGCCCTGCGAGCAGCCTAGCCCTGATAATGCTGCTCTGTGTTTCCAGTGCTGAGCACAGCAGGCTCCATCTCGCGTGCCTCCCAGAGCTTCCCTTCCCAACAAAACCCAGCATTTCGTTAATATTCCCTTCAATTAGAAAGAAAAAGCTGTGTTTCTTTTTTTCCACTTGTTGTAAAGTTGCTTCATCCAAAAATGAACTATAAATTAGAGTAATTTTAGAGTAATTTTTGGTAACTGTCATCCATTGCATGGGTTTGTTTGTTTTTTTCTGTCATTCTTGTAGTGACATTTAAAAATTATTACTGTGTGTGACACTAGCCATGGAAAACTAATGCTCCAGTATCCCTGGAAGTGCTAACAAGGAGGATTGCAGTAGAAATCGGTGGTCCAAAGACCAAACCCCCTTGTTCAAGCACACACGTGGCAGCTTTTGCAAAAATACTTCTAGATCTACTTTTATCTCAAATGACTTTAAGAAACTGGCTAAAGATAAAAGGAATTCTCAGTGTTATAATTTCTGTTTGGAACCATTTGTAAAGTTCTTTTTAACCTTTGTTTGTGGAAAAATGATCGAATAAGCTCTTGAAATGTAAATGTGCTAGGTTTTGGACACCTAACCTAAGCCATGCAAATAGGCTTGGTTTCACTGAAGTCATGGAGACAAAGTGAAAATATTGATGCTTCTAAAACAACTATTCACGTTTGACAAACTTTTCCTTTAAATAAGTGGGATTTCCTGAATTTTTCTCAGGATGTGGTAACTCTGTTTTCCTTGATTTATCTGTGCAGGAACTTCTGTTTTTCCAGCACCGTAATTCAACAGATTTCAACAGAGTTATGCCATGATCAAGTCCAAGTGCTTAGTAAGGACTAGCACATCCAGGGTACATGAAATCCATCATTCTAGGACTCGATTCGAGGAAGCTGTTTTTTGGCCAGGACGTCCTGCATGCGACTAGTGTACTTTTAGGCAGAAAGTGCTCCGTTTTCATGACCAGTATGTTACAAGCCAAAGTCAAACAAATAGTTCCTTAATTATGGGGATTAGAGGAGCCTGCCAATTGAGAATTTTATTCTTGAACTCATTAAGAGCAAGTTTCAAATGCATTTTTTTTATTGTTCTAACTGGGCTAAATTTGTTTTTTTTTTTTAATGTCTATTCAGACAGAATTACCTATGTATTTCTTTCCTTTTTGCTTCACTTATTTGTCAGGAATAAAGCATCACAGTATTTCCTTTTTGACATAGGGTGAGGATAAAAGCCATGTTAGAAGCGTTATTCTATTTCATTTATTTCAGACTGTCCTTTGATTTCTCTGTCATCCTCAATCTCATGTACAAACTGCCCGTTTTTGAAGTGACAGCAGGCCCCTCTTGCTGACTCTCCAGATTTTACTGCTGTAGCATCACATTCCTTCAGCATTTCACAACAAATGAAGTCTATTACAAAAACAGGATTATATAGCAAGTCCCATTTCAGTCCCAAAACCCACACTACATTCACTGCACAATATATACAAATTCTGAAAGCTTTAAGGCAGACACACACACATACACACACACACACACCAAGGAAGGGCAGAGCAGTAATGTATTGTCCACTTTATGTTGGTTACAAGTGGTTACAACCTGGTCTACCTTAAAATGTAACCTTACTTGAGGATTTAATATACTTTCTTTAAAAGTCTTATTTTTATAGTCTGTAATATCCTTAGAGCACAAAGTAAGGGCACTCTCTCAATCATTGAAACTGAGTAGAAACAGAAAGAAAGGATTTTTGTTTGTTTTTCAGGCCTTCAAAGGAGGCTACTTGTATTTTAATTAATTCTCCAAAATTTATTGAAATTTAGTATTATGTTTTAAAATATTTAGGTCTGGTGTGAAGATTTGAAAGCAAATCTGCTTTGGAATCCATGCTGAAAATCTCCTCAACCAAAAGTTGTCAGGAACAAGAAAAAAAAAGTTGCTCCCTTTGATTCAAAATTCCCCTGCCCTTCCCTTGAGGCATCAGTGTCTGGTCAGTACAACCATGCGCAGCCTCCAAAGGAACCGAGTGGTGAATCTAAAGAGAAACATCCCCAGATTTCAGCAGAATTGGGAGTGTACTTTGAAATTTTGAAATAATGTACAGAACCAGAGGAAATGGCCACAAATTGAAGCATCAAAAGTTCCACGGGAACTTAAGGAAGAACTTCTTGACGGTGAGGGTGAC
>JAUBNY010000286.1:495280-510594 GCA_032275445.1 Crypturellus soui
GTCAGGCAGTCAGGTCATTAGCAGTATGCATAACATGGCCTTCTCATGCTTTTGAAGTTTGCAGCAATTACTGCTCTTATACTTTGTGCATAATAGACCTAGGAAAGGTTAAGACTGCTTGGAAAATACAACTCCTCTTTCCGAATTGTGTATCACCTTAGTTCTGAATTACAATACTAAGTGATTCCTGTACCCTGAAACAAGTAGTCCCTGATGTCTGCTAGGTTGGGGTTCACTTTTGCATGTTTTTAAAGGCTTTTTACAAATCTTTTAGGGTAAATGTTGCTTTTGTAGAGGAGGAAAGGACATTGCTGTAGCTCTTTCTCTGGAATTGCTGGCATCACCGGCATTTCTTCAGTCAGCATTCAAGTGCGATGCTATTCACTGAGCATTATTTCTTCCAAAGCGAGAGCTCTGTATCAGTTGATGTTACAAAACAGGAGGAGTGAGTCTCTCTGGATAAATTTCTCTTGTCCAATACCTGAGCTTTTATCTGTGTTTCTTTTTGTCATTTTCAGTGCCTCTCTGCCTACTTCAAGGCATATTTGCACTAGCTAGCTACCCTTGTGCAGGCTCAGCTCTACCGGTATCCCCGAGTTCGTAACCCTTATAATGTTCATGTAGATGCTGTTAGAGAAGCTCTGCCCTTGCTCTGAGAAGCTTCCCTGGAAGCAGGTGACTTGATGCACTGGTTAGGGCTGTGTTACCTTTGTACATCCACGCTTTGTACATCCGCGCATTTTGGCTTTTATGCACTGGCTCAGGGCTTGTTTGTTAGGGGAATTACCTTTACTCAAGCAGCGAGTAGGCTGTGGTTTGCTAAATAAATCGTATTTGTGGATATTGCACGTGCAGAGTAGTGCTGACAAAAAAGTGGTGCAAAAACCCGTTTCATATGTCTGAGATCTCATAGGTCTGCTTTGTCTTGCAGCTCTGTAGATGCAAATGTTATTTTTACAGAATGACTTTGCAAACTTTGAGATTTTTGGTTGTTTTTATTCATCTAGCCAATTATACTTTACTAACTGTCTGCATGTCTTGGATCTCAGTGCTGGAATGAGGGCAAGTGGCCTGCAATGGCTGGAAGTCTTGTCAAAATAATGTTAAAGTAAATAAGATCTGTACAGGAGTGCAAGCAAAAACATTGGATCAAAAGCAAGATCATGTAGTTTTTCTACTGGTTAATTATGATGATGATGGTAGCTAGCACTTAGGCAGCCCCTTGCAACTTCAAAGGATTGCAAAAATAATGCATTAGTTAATTGGAGAATTCCCTCTCCAATCTCTGCTGCAGTAATCAGGAGACGTATAGCCTTTTCTGAAGTGTAGCAGATCTGTCAGTGAAGCAGGGAAGAAAACTGTGAGCAGCGTGACTTCAACTTGCAGTCATCCAGTCAAACTGTAACAAATCATAAATTAGATTTTTATTTAAAAAAAAAAAAAGTTGCCAAGATAATGGTGCAGTACAGCCCCAAATTAAATTATCCTGTGCCTTTTTCTCATTTTCCATGTAGAGTGCAACACACCACTTACACTATCAGTAGGAATTAGAGAATAATTTGACAATTATTGATTTCCCAACGAAGTTGTGTTAGCGAGATGCAGAGAATACAGCCCATCGGTTTTCTGCTCTCAGGCTTGCAGACAATATTTTTATTGTCAGTGCAGAAAATCTCTTGGTTCAGAAGCTGGGTGGATGTTCCTATGTTCCAAATATTAGGCCTCTCCCGATTTCTCTGTTGCTTGTTGGGTCCCTCTCCTCTGCTGCTGTGAAGAGGAGGTGTGGGCAGGCAGGGCTGCGTTTCCCTAAGTGCCCCTTTATGCCCCTTAGCAAAGGGCAAGTGGGCAGAGCTGCGGGCCTGAGCGACTGCAACTTGCTGTCCTAATTGCGGATGGCTAAGATCCTGTAAAAAAGGAAATAACCCATTTTGTTCATTGGAATGTGATGGCTTTCTCTTTGCTTTCATTTCTTAGACAACACTGTGTTCCTTGGGGACTTCTTTGCTGCTGAATGGGATATCCTTAAGGTTCACTCATATTTATTTATGGGATTAGGAGAGTTCATTATATACAGGAGACAATTCCGTGTAAATTGGCACAGCTGCTGGAAGCAGGGCAGGCTTCTGCGTTCTGCTTTCACTCAGCAGGCTGAATGCGGATTAGTTTCTCCCAGCAGCGGGTCGAAGGCCAACGACAACAAAGTAGGGCTCCAAAATCAATGCATTTGCTTTCCGAGCTTGGATACCCGAGGGCTGGCGGGGAGCAGTAGGAGTGACCTGCACCACAGGGGATGGCACGAGGGGACCGCGGGACGGGGCCCTTGCTGGAGAGAGGCGGCTGGTCCAGGGCCACCAGCTTCCTGGCTGCCCATCTCTCCGTGCCCCGCAGGGCCACTCAGACCCTTGGCGGGCTGTGCTGGGTGCCCTGGTTTCTTGAGGGAGCTCAAGTCTGTGATTCGCTGATATGGACTGCCTGCAAAACTGAGGGAAAAACTGAATTGGCTTACAAGGCTGACTGTTTGTTTGTTAGGTTGGGGTTTTTCTGCATTTATATATTCTCAAAGGACAATAGGTAAACTCCTGGGATAGCATGGACACAAGCAAGGCAAAATTTAACTCTCTGAATAGGAAAGCCTTTTTTATTTTTGCCAAATAGTCACAGTTTATGGATACACAAATGTCCATAAGGCATTTACTGCTGAAACAACTGGCATCTTGTTTTCAGAGGTAACACTAATACATCTACTTTCTGACTACAGAGCATTTTATACACATTCATAAGTTGCCTGCAAGGTTTCCCATGAGGTAGGAAAATAAAAGTTTCCACCTGTGAAAACTGAGGCAAAAGTAGTTGTCTCTATTTCATATACGTTGTACGTCTGGGAGTAACACAGCAGCATCTCGGGGTGAGCGCGAGTGGGTGCCGAGCAAACCCTGCTAGTGGGACCCATGGAGCTGCTCCGGCCTCCCCTGGTGGGGCCCTTCCCTGGTGGGGCTGCACCTTCCCCAGGGTCCCTGGGCACATGGGGACCCTCCTCGGGTTGCTCTGTGGCATGATGCTCCTTCGGGTCACCTGGGGAGCTGCATGGCTCCTCAGACACTGTCACAGAAGCAGTGCTTTCTCAGTCTTGTGTTTTTTGGGTGGGTTGAGAGGAACACACCTAATCTACACTTGCCCCCCCCACACACACAAAAAAAAAACATGCAGCATCATTTATCTATAAAAATATTTCAGATAACACACTAACACTTAGCTCTTTCTTGCTGTTTACCATTTTAGTCTTCAAAATTAGAATCTCTTTAGGTAGAACATGTTTTCTACTTCACAGAATAAATTAAAGTTTGTGGGTTCATTTTTTTTTTTTTTTTAAATAGCAGTAACTCCCACGAACTGGTACAAGGCTTGGTACTGTGCAAGCAGTTTTTCACTCTTGGAACGCTGCTGCTGAAAAGCAGATATTGTGTAAAGTACCATCGATCACTGCCGCTGTTTTATACAGTTTGTCACCATTGTTCTTCGTATAGCGTTGAGTCACATTGAGAACTATGGCACAGCTCACAAGCGTTCATCGGGAGCGAAAAATGTTTTCTTTTTAAACTCTTTGTTTTTTCTTATCTAGTATCAGTGACAGGAGATATATCTAGCATGGCCTCCTGTGCACTGTGCATGCGAACAAGTTTGTGAATATATTTAGCATAAAGTGGTTTGTAATGGTGAAGAGTAGGATGGAACTCTGAAGACATTAGATATCTGAGGATAGATACTAAAATATAAAGAAATCAAAAAGCCTGTTCTGACAGATGGTTAGCTCAGAGAAAGGGATGAATTTTGATTGTGTGTCTAGATTTGCTTAAAACAGTTTAGGGATTTCCGAATAATTTCCTGGATATTTTCTGACCAGGAGCATGCTGTACCTTAAAACACTAGCTAAAATCCAACAGAAACACTAGGTGTTTGTTATCATATCTGTATGTTAATCTTTAGTTACCTGGTGAGTTGCATAGCCTTGGATAGCTTTTTATCAAAGGTACTCCACAGGGCCACAGCGCTCATTGGGCTCCCTGGATGTGCTCCAAGGTGCTGCTACCTTGTGTTTTCAGCAACTGAGAATCCCAAATCCTGAATTACAAGATTCAAGTTTTTCTGAGATTTGAATTATTTTTTTTGTAGTGTGATTTTTGTAGTGTGATTTGTAGTGACATAGTGCTTCCTCTAAGAATTTGCTCTAATGAGTCTGCAGAGAATTTTGGTTTTCTTCAGTTTAATGGAATTTACAGCTGCATTGGTAAGGAAGGTGATTGGTACTAGCACCATTGCCTTTTACCTCAATAAATACATTGCCAGTTTTCTTTATATTAAATATGGCTGAAGTTGTTTTAATATACATATAAATAACCTGCAGCTGGTCTTTGTGCATTCTGGGAAGGGTAGAAACAGGATTAAGACCCTAAAAATATTTCCTTCAAAGTTTAAACAACATGGAAAAAGGGCAATTGGAAACTTTTAGGACTGCTTGAAGACTGGAAAAATGTAATGAGAGGAAAGCATAAATGTGAGCTTTTTTTACTATTTTTTTTTTCTCTAAAAATATATTAATAGATTGACAGCTTTCAGCCTGCAGGAAGAAATTGAATCAATTAAATTGATTTTATTAAAGCAAGATTTCCTTGTGTGCGCAGCAACCATAAAGGCAGCATCCATAGATTTTTGTGGAAAAATTTATTTCAGTTGTTTTAGGCAAACCAGATAAAATAACCTAAATAAATCTGTCAGTGGGCTAAAGATCCCTAAAAGATTAATGGAAAGAATGCTTTGTGACAACCTATGGCAAGTATTATAACCAAGTTGGTCTGGAGTATACTGGTATACCTGAGAAGAGATTGGTGTTATCTGCAGGTGTATGGATAAACGTTTGATATAAGGATGAAGTACTGTTGTATGGTGAAATAGGAGTATAACTTCTGCAAGCAGAGTTGACAACAGAAGACCTTGAAATGAGCAAAAATAACGTGTCAGGAAGGGAAGGCAAGGAGAGATATATAGAGAATTTTTATGTTCCCTATTAGGATGGAAAAAGTAAATATAAATGTACATGCAAAAATCTGTTAACCAAGAAGAGTTTATAGCGTAAAACAGATCTGTCGCACATTAGAGCTGCATTTATTTCTAACATGAAGCTGCATATATTTCTAACATGAAGCAAAGCTGCACTTACAAAGTTAAAAACAACAAACCTCCTGACTAATTTTATTCTTCATTTTTCCTTTGATCTTCTGGGGGGAGGAGGTGGAGAATTGAGGGTTAACTATTGACTGTGCTATGTGCTAGAAATTAATCCAAATAAAGAATGTGCAGTAGGCCACACACCACTACTTCGTCCAGTTCAGGTATGCAGCAGAACTTGGAGCTTGACAAGCAAGGCGACCTTGAATTGGTGCGTGGGCAGAGCAGTCTAGAAAAGCTCATGTAAGTATAACTTGAAGAACTGGGAGCACACACTGTGCAGATGGTGCCGCTCCATGGAACTACATGGTGAATCTCTACTTTGATTTTGCCACTCCAGGCTATATTAGAAAGGCGTTGTTTTCCCTTCCTGCATTAGCAAAAGAGCAGACATGGAGGAGGCAGTATTGTATGAGCTTCGTGTTGTGTGGGTGCAGACACCAAAACCCTCTGGAAAATGTAAGAAACGAACTATTTCTTCTTGCAGTGCAGAAAAGAAGAGTTTCAAAATGTGATCAATCTGCACTACGAAATGGTAACACTAGTAAAGAGTTGATAAGATACCTGTGGTTAGAAGGTGATCTCACAGTGCTCCACCTTATGTGGAATGACTGTAAAGGCTCTCTCTTTACATGTAGAGAAAGGATAATCCAGAGTGGAAGAACAGTTTGAGCAGCTAGAAAAGGCCACATGATTCTTGTCCTCAGTGGGAACCTGTTGAATTTAGATCTGTCACGGTAACTTCTAGTACATAAGGTACACATGATTTGACAGTAAGAGTTAGAAGAAGTAGCATTTTACTCTGTAACTCTGTTCAATGAATTAGAAGCTAGTTATGGCTTGATTTAAAAGGGAATATGAACTTTCATTGACTATTGACAGTTGTGACCAGAAGTGAGCAGATTTTTGCGTAGGTAGGTTTTGTGGAAGTGGGGTAGAGGATAGCAGAGAGGTTTGGACAGCAGCTTTTGACCCAGAGCATAGTGAGGAAGAGGTGAGAGGGCGACAAATGATGAGGGGGCAGAGAGGGAGATGCTGCATGATACAGGTGAGCAGCAATACAGTGTGAGACAAATTTGAAAAGCAAATGCTGTACTTTCCTTCAAGGCAGGAAGACTTAACTGGGCACTTTTTACCTCTGTGCCTTCTGTGATTCACCAGCAATTCTCAGTATTTCCCTGCTGCCTTTTGTAATGTGTACCTCGATTCCCTTATGAGTGCTCAGAATGCCTCCAAGGATAAACAAGCTCATTAGTATTTGGCTCTAACTGTTTGAGTTCATTTCTCTTTAACCTGTTAGTTATCAGAAGAAATGATCGTGTATCTCTCTGGCATTTTTCTCTCAAATATTTTATTCCCAGCTGCCTGCCACTATTTTAAATTCTTGCTGTGGAATAATTTGTCTGCAATAAGGCCCTGTGCCAGCTCAGTCAATCCGGGCTGCTTTAGTTCTGTGTACTTGCTGTTGCATTTGCTGGAACTCCCTGCTTGGATTCAAGTATTTTTTGTTCTGGTTTTAAGACTGCACTTGAGACTATTATAAAGAAGATACTGCCTGCTTTAAACCTTATGATAAATTCTGAAGATAGTGTTTCGTTCTAATGTATCTTTTTTCCAGGTAGGCAAATAGTGTCATCTAGTATCAGTTGTTCAAGCATGTATTAGGACTTCCTTCTGAAAAATGATTCTGTTGGTACTAGATTTTGTTACTGAGAAAATCTTAAAACTTTATACTGAACTAAAAAATGGTAAGAAAGCTCCAAGTGTGTATAGGTTATAAAAATGTGAAAGCCTTTAAACTACTATGGGTAATATTTCAACAATGTCCTCTGTTAACTGTGTATTTTAGGGGAATTTTCATACCCTCTGCTTGTTCTGCCATGGCAGTTGCATGAGCGCCGTTCCTGTGCTGACCTACTTCATTATGCAGCACCCAAACAGAGCCGTTTAGACGAGCAGGAACCCTGTTCCCTTGGCTCACAATAGTGAATGGGATGCGAGGTCCTCGGGTGCCGTCCTCCTTGTCCCGGCATTGGGAGGAAGGCTTTCAGCCATGAGCCCAGCCAGACGCAGGCCAAGGGGCTGTGAGCCCTGGCAGCATCCTTGTCACAGCCCCCCCTCACCTCAATCAGTTTTGGTGTGTGACATTGGAAACAGCACGCTGAATTTGTCGGCCGTCAAGTAGCCTGATGTTTGTGCTCGTCTTCAAAGCTCAGGATGGTTGCGTTATGGTTGCTCCCTCAAAGCCCAATAGTATGCGTATATTTAGAAAATTTGTACTGAGTAAATGCTGCCAAGCTGCCAAAACCTAAAAGCTGAAGCACTTGAGTGTCCTTGGAGTATCACATCTGTGAGGTGCCTATTGTGTTTTTGAAATCTGCAGTTAGCTGCTTACCTCGTACGCAGAATGAGGTCTTGGGGAGTCAGTGCGCGTTGTGTGGATGGAGCCCCGCAGGATGCGGCGCTGCCTGGGGTCCCCTGCGGGCCAGGCCAGAGCTCCTCGCCTAGGGTAAGTTTGCCTGCACTTTGACAAGAGCGTTTTAAATAGAAGAAGGAAAAGCAAAACTTAAATCTTAAGAGAATGAATCTTAGATTTCTCACAGTCCATTAGTTTCCCAGCTGTGAAAAGCGAGTTTTATGGTGTTTAATGACTTTTCATGAATGAAGTGTATAGGGCTGGAAGAAAATGCTGCTTTTTTTGCTCCTTCATCCTTTCAGCACAGATACAAGGTGAAGATTTGATTCTGAAGTGAAGATAATGTGAGAGCAATAAACTAACAGTTGTGGAATTGTCTAAATGGCAGTTCTGTACAGTCAGAGCACTTCTGAACATCTCTGCAGTCTCCTTTTGGCCTTAAAAAGGTGCTGAATGATTTTTCCATCTACTTTCATGTAACTAGAACTTTCCATTTGCTTTGTGTGAGTAAGGGTGTAACGCAGCATAACCTGGACCTTGCACCCATTTGTGATTTAGCATTTTAGATATTTACAGAAATACTAGCGAGTAAGTATTTCATAATCTGAATGTCATTCATGGCACTGCAGCATCTCGTGAACTTTTCTGGAATAAGGTCTTCTACAGACTACCAGATGCAGCAGATCCCTGCGGTGCACTTTTCACAGAGATGTGATTCTCCAGGACCGAGTGCCATTACTGTTTAAAGCTTCTGTTTAAAATATATTAGCGGTGAAAATACAAAAGACCACAGATACAGCATGGTACGCCTGAAGTATGCACGAAGATTTCAAGCACACTGACTAGTGCATCCTGCAAAGGATTTATAGCTACCAAGTACACAATATGTGTTGTGTGCTGCTCCCTGTAGACTGAGCAGGAATGTTACTTTGATTTTTATTTATTTATTTACTTTTTTTTTCCCTTGCATCTGCTCTGTATAAAGTATTCTGGAATTCAAAGTGATGTCCCCAAAGCGGTAAATCAAGGCAGCATTTTGGGAACGCTAGAGACATGCATGTTTCTATATCATAGAGAAGCTCATATGCAATATTCTACATTAGTTTTCTAAATTTTTTTGGTTACTTTTAGTTAATTGGTCTTGGAAAAGTATTTTTCTTAAAGTTAGACTATTTGGTTAACGTGTTTTAACTGTATTTTATTCTACAATTTCTAATTTACCACCCAGAAACTTAACCCCTGATCAATAATAATAGTAATAATAATAATAAGTAATGTTATCAAACTCTTTCTTTAAACTACTGCCCCATGGTTCTTAAGAGCATATATTCTACACATGTTCTTACATACTGCTCATTGTGACTTATTTTGAACCATCTGACTCAGTCGTGGCCCTTATACCACCCATTTCTCCAAAATCTGTTCTCTGCTGATTTTAAGGCCTTGTTTTCCTATGGTGTTAAAAAAGAAACCAAAGTATGTTGTTGCATGTTCAGTTGCATTGACAGAAATTGGTTATTTTTCAGAAAACATAACAGCTAAGGAAAATGGAAAAAAAAAAAAAAAGTGTCGTTGCAAAATGCCCCGCTCCCTCTTTTCCCCTTTCCCCCCAAACAATTGTTCAGGCTCGGAGTGACATTAGCAGAGAAGATGAATAATCAAGCAATTTCTGTTTAATACTGTTCACTAGTGATTTTTTAAAGAAAACAAATGCTAAAGGTTCAATCAGGTGATTTAGTTTCTCCACTTCAAGTACATGAAATTGCTTTTGTTACTCATGATGCCTCAGCTCACTCTACTGTGATTTTTTCTGAGATACTTTAAGATTAAAACAAATCTATATATTCTGGTAACACAAAAGAACATTTTTTTCTTTGAAATTGGTGGGTGGATAAAATTCTTTTTTTTTTTTTTTTTTTTTTTTTAAAAAAAAAAATCAATCTGCGGGTTTAATTGAGAATTGCCACATGCTTCTCATAGATTCCAAATTTCTGCCATAGCAAGTCCCACTGGTTTCAACCACAGGCTTTTTTGTTTTCTGTGCTGTCCTTTGTAACCCCAAGCAAAGGGAGGCAATGCCAGAACATCTAGAAAACAAGAGCGGGAGGCTGCAGGCCAGGCCTACACTGCTGCATTCCTCTGCAATGGAGGCCACCGTGTGGGCTTCCTTTCATCCCTCCTTTGTAAGTCCGTGGTAGGGAGAACGAAGCGACCAGCTGTGAAAACAGGCAGAGCACAAGGCAGTTATGCAGGGAAATGGCTTTATTTCAATATGCATAGCAAAGTGAATTTCCCTGCATGGAATATTTTTAGCTTTTTTTGGAAAGTCTGTTTTTACTTGCATGTTTCCATACTTAATCAAGCATACAGCAAATAAGGAAGTCCAGCACTATTTTCTTTTTTGTGTGGATTGTGCCAAGTAATCCCAAAGAAGTGTCTTCATTTACATGTAGATAGATGCTCCAGTGCAGCTCTGTAAATGCCTAGATAATTTGGATGGATAGAAGGCTTTCCTGCATGGCTTCTTGCAGTTGGATTAACTGGTAATTTCTTACAAAGAAGCATCACTGAATTTTGGGAAGATGTTCGTGTTTATATATATGTATAGCCTCCACTGTGCAACACATTTAGAAGAGGAGAAAGGGGAGGAATTCAACTCAGTAGAGCCAGAGACAACTTGCAGCTTCCCTCCCTGCTCCCAGCTCACTCTTCGCATGAGGCATCTGGTTGCAGCATGACTTTTAAAGCTGCTTAACCAGCTAAACAAACAACCAGAATCCCCTGTTGTACCTCTGTTTTTAAGTTTCAGCATCATCTGCTCTGGGACAAGGTGTATTGCTGGTACGTGACTCTTGCCAGCTTCCCTATGGTTTATTACCATTGCTAGCAAGCTTGCTTGGAGCGCTTTCCTTTGATGTGACCACGGTGAATGGTGGTATTTCAGCTGCTGCCCTAACTCATTTTGCTACTTTAACTCAACATCTGTGTGAAGGATTACATTTTCTTCAGTAAGTAAAAAAAGAGGTTATAGGGGATACTAATGGGCATAAAGAGCATGGATGCATAGAGATTTGGGGAGGGTATGATGCCCTTCCAGCAGTTCTAAAACCTGCTCCCAGGAGCAGTCGCTCAGCATGAATGGTGGGTTTTTAACATGTTTCAGCCCCCAGTGACCGCACAGTCTTTTCAGAGTTTGGGCACTGGCTACAAGCAGGGGTTATTACTGCAGATCTTGGAAATGGGGGTGCCAGGACCTGGTGTCTCTTGATCATCAGCAAAACCTGATAGTACATGAGTTTTTCAGCAAGGTCACCACAGTTGATGGTCTATCAAAAAACCTCTGTGACTGACTCTGGTGGTGTTGCTGCTTTTCACACTTTGATGCCATAAAGCTTAGTTGTGTGCAACCATAATGCTGAACCTCAGCCGTAACGGATGTACGGGGCATTTCTAGCCCTGTTTCATAGCCCTAACCCTTCTGAATCATGAAAGCAAGTTGGAAAGGACTATGAAAA
The DNA here is from genome assembly GCA_032275445.1 of Crypturellus soui. Classification (NCBI taxonomy): domain Eukaryota; kingdom Metazoa; phylum Chordata; class Aves; order Tinamiformes; family Tinamidae; genus Crypturellus; species Crypturellus soui. The sequence continues at coordinate 506,435 of JAUBNY010000286.1, forward strand.
AAATTCTGCAACTTATTAATTTACATGGTAAGACTTGGGCAGTCTTAGTAGAATTTCACCTTTCCAGGTTGGTGGTGCATTCGTAATTGTTCTCATCTGGTCATTAATTGTGGTTTGTTTTTACCACTTCCATGGAAGAAGTCAGTGTAGTTATCCCAGCACAGGAGGTATCACAGTGACAGTTCTACCCCGCATCAGTGCCAGTTACTACAGGCATCTCCTTTACCAAGGCCGTGGAGTGACAAATAGCCCTTAATTAGCGCTGCTGCTGAGCAATAGTTAAGGAGTGCAGTTCTGTTAATACCACTGCCCCTGCGGGAAATGATAGTTCTCAGTTACATTCTGAATACTATGTTTGAGGTGAGGAAGTCTAGTATAGAATTACGCTAAGGGTAAAAAATCAAACTGTCATTTGATCTAATGAATTTGCAAAATTAGTATTTCTTATTATTTGCCACTCTATAATTCAACCTGATGTTTACAGAATAAAATCAATATTTATGGTCTTCTAACTTGTGTTCAGCATCCAGCTTTTAGCATTGGGCCCTTCTAAATGAAATAAGTGTAGAAAACCAGGTAAGACTCATGATTCTTGCTGTGAAATGATATAACTTGAGGCACAGGGCATATAATTTTATAGTTTGTCTCAATATAAATATAACCTTGGAAAAATCATTGCAGTGTTGAAAGGAAAGTGTGAATATTTATTTTAAGCATGCAAACTGGTACTGTTTGTGCAAACAATGCATAGAATAGGCCAGTACTTCAAAATAAAATATCTTTTGGACATATTTTTCATAATTTCTCAAAGAGAGGCAGACAGTTGAAAACTTGGCAGAAAAACATTACATTTCTTGTGGAAGAAAACAAATACAAATCTGATGAAATAAAACATAAAAGCCCTTTCTTGTCCCCAAGCTACAAACCTTCTACTCCTGAAGCTTGTGTGCAGCTATATCTCATTTTACTGCTCCTGATCTTCTAATACAAGTTAATTTTTTACAGAATATTAAAATGGAATAAGAAAACCTGTAAAAACTTAACTGTTTTTACAGAATATGGAAGGCTTTTGTTTTCTCTCATAAGCAATCATATTTTTAAATGAACCGATACAAAATGAGTTCCAGATGGTCCTGGCTGTGTTTACTTCTATTTGTTGCCTCCATATAGAGAAACTAGTCTTTGAAACAGGCTAAAGAAGCTAGTACTTTAACTATTCAGACAGGTAGTAGCGGACTTTTCTTGGAATAGGAGAGTCTTATCTAATTATTTATTTGCCCTTTTTTTTTGTTCTAACACTGAGCTTTCAGTTTTTCATTGCTTTGGGGCTTTCTGTATGTAGCAGTCTGTTTTGGTGGTTCTTAAACAGCTCAATGAAGGCTGTAACGGGGAATGTTTCTGGATGGCCCTTTCTGCAGTAATGGTCCTTCAGGAGACAGATTTTACTTTATGAACTCTGGAAATCAACATCTAACGTAGCTGAGCCAAGTCCTGGAAAAGGCACATCTCAAGACTGCAGTCATACCCTATCTTGTGCAGTGATGTCCATACTTAAGGAAGTGAGAAGACGCTGTTGAGTGAGCTTGGAAGCTGTCAGAATATGGACATACCTGTGGCAGCTGATAGATTTTTGGTTGGCTGGTCCAGGAAAGAAGGTTGCTAATCATTTCAAGAAAGATTTTACAAAGTGTCTTAGCTAGTAAAACAATCAGTTATGAAGTCATGCCAAAGCATGTCAAACATTCCAGGGTTTTTGCAGATCTGGAATACATTTCAAATTACTGTTAGAACAACAGTGAAAGGATTTTTTTAAGCGTTGTATCTAGTATCTGTTTTTGGGATCTTATGAAAGAATTCCTGGATGTCATTCTTCTGTGCAATTTGATTTTTTTTCCATTGCTTAATTTTCATATATATGTGTGTGTGTGTGTGTGTGTGTGTGTGTGTGTGTGTGTGTGTGTGTATACACACTGAGCATATGTACACATATGCTCGGTATTGCACTTGAGTGAATGCAGAACTTATTTCCTTCAAAATGTAAACATAAACAAGAGAGACATGCAGCTACTCTTTTCTCCTGCTAAACTTGCAAGACCAGGTACTTGCATAATAGGAACTGACCTTGCGCTTTTCCCACAGCTTTCTCCCTGCCTCTCCCGCAATATGGGTTTTTTGCTGTTGTTTTGTTTTGTTTTTTGTATTTTAGTGCTGCAAGGCTTCTGCTTTTCTGCACCAGCAAGTCTCCAATGGAAGAGGGCCAGGGAGGCGTGGAGAGTTGAGATGTTTCATGTGAAAATTTAACTGAAAGTGTCATTCCTCATGGCCACAGCAATGCAAACTAAATGCCATCTGTAAAGTCAGGGCTTTCTTTTGCACTCATTATTCTGGCTTTAGTCCTATGACTATATTATTAAGAAAATCCTGCTAAATTGGGCCTGTTACTCACTACTACATCATATTAGTATAGAACTGTGCTAGACTGATTGATGGAATGGAGAATTGTCTACTTTGCCACTTATTGCATGTCTGTTCAGATTCTTAATTGCTTCATAGTGTTTAATATATGGAATATAATGCAGGAAGGGAGGAAAGTCAGAGGAGGGCATCCTGTACTTAGCAAATGGCTCCTTATTATTGCAGGGTTTGGTCTACAGTTAGACCTGTAGCCATAGGAGGAGCTGAGTGTCCTGCGCTAGGCCAGTATTCCTGCAGGAAAGCTCAAGCTATAGCAGGGTCTTTATTTATACACAGCTTGATGCAACCAACTAGCATGATCCAACTAAACTTCACTGTGGAAATAATGTAAGGCTTATGGTAGCCTATTAAAATATACTAGTTGCATGTAAAATTCAAGATATTGAAAGAATATCTAAAGATACCTAAATGTATAATTTTCAAACATTATATGCAACTACTACATGTCAAAAACAGCACTGGCATTCCCGCAGCAATTCCTGATATCAAAGTTTTAAAAGGAATCTGTTCTTGGTTTAAAAAAGACTAGAGCCATTTTCTGCTGCTTATTTATTCTGCTTTTATTTGACTATTTCAAATGTTTCTAGTGCAATTTTATCCTCAAAATTTTACCTTTGAATGGCCTTTATTTTTTAAATGTTGCAGCGAATTTCTGAAAAGTTGCAGTGGTGGAGGTAGGCCAAGATGGCTGCAGTGGAGGTGCTCTCTGCTAATAGCAGGAGAGTTATGCTCATGTGAAGCTCTATAATGAGGCATACTGACATTTTTGTCTGTATTCATTTGGTTTGGAAATGGGAAAACATTTGAGTAATGGCTAAACACACCAAGGGATCGGTTTTAGCTAGCTTTGTCAGAGAGCTGTGGCTGACTGTTTGTTTTGTAAATATGCTGCATGCAATCTATTCCAAACAAATAGATTTTAATTGATTTTCTACAGTTCGACAGGCATCAGACAAAAAGAGTAATTAGATCTGTGAAGTAAAATGTCTCATGGCATATTGCCTTCTAACCACATTAGTGAGGTTAGGCTGAGAGCCAGTTTTTGTCTGTAGTGTGTTAATATTGTGAGGATGCTAAATCCAGTTTTGCAGCTTGAATTTAACAACGCAAATGTGATGTTGTTCTCCATCTCCCCAAGTATTTATTTAGTGAAGTCTAAATGCTATGGACACCTCATATATATGATAGTATCTAAAATCACAATTGAAGCCCACCGTAGTGCTTCATGCTACACTTGCTGCTAAGTAATTCCTTAAGTTCCTTCTTCTGAAAGGCTTTGGTGTCTAAAAAGAAAAGGCAAAATGTTGAGAAACATTATTATCTTGAAACAGCCTGAACTCAGTGAACTTCAGGTGCTGTCCATATGTGGCAGTTACAGGTTTACTTTTTCTATCCTTTCATTCTTTTGAAATGTCTTGATATTACAGTGCGTGTTACTAGAAGTCCCATTTTCCAGAACTGTATTTTTTCAGCCTCTTAAAGTAATGCAAAGCAGCTTATTACCATGACACTGCATGTGCAGCTTACTGCCACAGTTTACTGAAGACAGTGAAATCATAGGTATTACACAACCTGAGTAACTTTGTAGGTGTAAAGTGCAACCTTCTGCTGTTCAGATGACTAATACAGGTAAGTTGGTACCAAATCTCAGATGTTTTACTCAATAATATTGTAGTGTCAGCAGA
>JAUBNY010000286.1:553929-576620 GCA_032275445.1 Crypturellus soui
GTTGCTACAATCCACTTTATTCAAGATTCCATAATATGACACAATTAAGGACATTCTGACTGCCAAATTTCACCTAGCATTGCCACTTCCCAAGTAAAATACACCATCTTGCAAAACTTTTAGCTAAACAAAGCCTTACTCAAAAGTAACTGGGATAAATACATACATTCAAATCCTTACTTACCTGTGTGTGTTTTAACATGACAATCTAGAGTAGATTTTACAGTGAAACTCTTCCCACATTCTTCACACTTATACGGCTTCTCCCCAGTATGGATACGTACGTGCCTAATAATTCCAGAAAATGTGAGTATATGAAACTCTACTCCTACACAAAACATCATTTGCATCTTACTCACTTTAGAATTAGCAAAATACTTATATTTAAACAACACCAAGTAGAATTCCTACAGGGAAGGATTTCAGAATTTACTATTTTTCAAAACAATTTTTCATGCTTTTTATATGCATATTCTACTGCAAGAAATAATTCATTTCTAAGAAAACTTCGTAATCATTACTTAAGCAACATAAAAAACAAGAAACATGAAAAAGTTTATTCACGTGTAGACTATACATTTTCTTTGATAAATAGTTTAAAAATATGTATCACATGAAAAATGCATTAAAAATTTGTAAAATTATAGCTTAGACATAAAACGGTTACCTGAAACTGTTATTGCTAAGTGTCTAGTGAAGAATTCAGGAAATTAATAGGAAGTCTTTCTACTCCTTACCTGACTAAATCACTGGGTTTTTTAAAGCTCTTGGGGCAGTAATTACAACAGTTAGCGTACTTGGGCTCTGCTTCCAGTTCTGCTTGCTTATCCTTGATCTCACTAATTCTGTCTTTTTCCGCAGCAGACTGAACAAGAACCTTTTCCGAGACAGTGGCACTTTCCCGAGGTCGGATTTTTGCCAGTTCTGCTGTTTCTTCTTCTGTAAAAGTTATGACCCCAGGGCGCGATTTTCTGGAAGTTCTTTCCGAGTTTTCATCATCATCATCAACACATATAACTATATTAAAAAAAAAAAAAAAAAAAAAAATATTGTTAAATCTGCAAGCTTAAACAATAAAAATAGTAGGGTTGATTATTAAACACATGGTTACTGCATGGTATGCTGAGAATTTAATTTATTTCAAAGGCATAAACATACATGTTTGCCTATCTTAAAAAAAAAAAGATGGATTTGTATTTTTTGTTTTTACTATAAATTAAACACAGCTGTAAGTAATTTGTACCAAAAACACTACATTAGTGGCACACAAAAAGAACTCTATGGGAAAAAATAATGTTACTGGATAAACTCTTGGGGAATCAATTTCTTTCAATAATTCAGATAAAATAGTGGTTGAAGTGGCTCTAGACATGAGGCATTATCCATGTTGAAAGGATAATAGTGTAACTCTTACAGCATTCATCTAATTCACTGAAACATTTTTACTTGTTATGTAGTAAGGACAATAAAAGTACAAATGAAATAATTTACCTCCTCCTTCTGTTTCTGTAGCTGCTGCTACAGCTGAGGAGACTGCCTGATGCTTTTTCATATGTTTTTTGCAGTGAACAGTTGTTCGAAAGCTTTCGTCACAGAATGGGCATTTGTAAGGCTTCATGCTCATGTGAGTTGCCATGTGCCTGGTAAGGCTGCCATTAGTTGTGAAGGATGTATTGCAAATGCTGCAACTGAATGCTTTAACTCCTTAAAATAACAAAAATACAAGTAGAGTAGCACACTGTTTGTCTACATTCACTTATTCAGGATATTTACAGTACCAAACTTGAGCTAAGCAAATACAGAGCACATATATTCTGTTACCTGTATGAGTCTTCTCATGTGATTTAAGAACTCCCGAGGAAACAAAGCCACGGCCACAAAGCTGGCATTTATAAGGCTTCTCACCAGTGTGTGACCGTACATGCTGTTTCAAATGACTGGATTTCTTAAAACCCTTGTTGCAATATTCACATCTATTAAAAGAAAGTTATTGTCATTACTTGCATATAAGTAAAGACCATAAATATATTCAGGCAATAATGTGGTAGAACCTAGAAATGACGTGTAACAGACCTATATGAACGCCTGCTTTGATCTTCATTATCCTCAAGAAAATGAGGCCGCTGGGTATGCAATTCAAGTTCTTCTTGTGATGACTGATCTTGTATCAAGCGAGTAGTCTAGAAATGACAGAAGCTTCAAGTAAATTTCACTTTCTGAATATTTCTGATATTTGAGAGTTCATATTTAACACTACAATAACACACATTTAACACACAATTATCTTTTCATGAGACAACTGCAGTAATACTCCAGAAGGACAGCATGTTCTAAAACTTGGAGAGAAGAAAACTCAAAAGCCTGTAGACTGGAGACTGAAATTACCCAATCCCTTCCAGGATCCTACAATCCAGTTCAGTTCTCAAATTAACATTTACCCTTGCTGAGAAGTATAAAAAGGGTATAATATATTTATCATATTGAGCTGCATACAATGTCACACTTCTGCAGATGGTCTTCATGCTAGTAGTGTTAAGACAATAAAAAAACATTTTTAAACTGTATTTTAGCAATTAAACTTTTAAAAGTCTATCCAGATGAGTATCATGAAAGTAACACCATGCGCTGCAATATGCAAGCTTCAAGAAAACTAGTATGCATTTGCAACGTTATTTCTATTCCTTGATCATACCTATACTCATAAATCACTAATCAAGATTTCAGGAAAAAAAGACAGTAGAGCAAAATCAGATTATACTCCTAAATTTTTGCTTTATAATTTTACTCTATTATATTATCCTTTCATTAAGCTACAACATCAAAACATACAGCTCTTTTTTTAGAAACACATACCCAGGCAATTAGTCTTCACCCTTGGTGTTGGTTGTTAAGCAAAAGCAATCTAGAAAAGAAATCTCACTTTTCTTCCCGACTTCTCCGAGTTCCCCTAATCATCTACGTTCACAAGAAAATCATCACTGAACACAGAACAGTGGCCTGTGCCTTCCAGCAGTACTTACTACATTAATAGCATCAGTATTTGGAACCTGAAGAAGGGCTGGTGGATGGTAACTCGTTGAAAGAGCTTGAGATTCAAGTGTACTTGAATCCTGTAGCTGCTGTACAGCCGGAAACTGGGTCTGTTGATTGTAGCTGTCGCTCACCGTAAAACCTGCCAAAAAATAAGGCAGTCACAACTCAAGAAATTAGGCACTAGAAGACTTAAAATAGAACCATAGTTTTTGGAAGACTATCTTTGAATGAGATTAAGTAGTATTACAATAACATATTGCTTATTTTATACTCTTTTCCGTTGGGGGGCAAAATATACAGATATTTCTGGCATCTACGTAATATGCATAATAGGGTTACTCACCATTAGCTGGAATTCTATTGGACAATCTCCTCCACAGAACAACACTGTTTGAAGTTTCTTCAGGATGCCACAATTACCTTAGAGCCATTGAAATTTTGAATTTCTTGTATGTAAGCATGCATGTGTCAAACAGGTTGACCCATCTCCCTTTATCCACGGTGGTACCACGCTCCCTTAACTACACTGGAAGCCGATCACAAGGATGCAAAGCTCAGTGGGGAGGATGGCGGGTGAGTGGAGGAGATGACCCAATAGGAGAACTCCAGTTTCTGATAAAGTAACCCCATCTCCTACTTTGGATCTCCTCCACATATTCCCACTCTTTAGATAACAGTAAAGTAAGGCATCTCAAAGGCAAACTGCAAAGTAAAAATAAAAATGTGTTCGTTCATAATCCCAGTATAAGAACTGAAATTTTTATTTGTTTTTGTTCTTGTAAAATATCAAAAGCTAATTATCTCCTTTCCTAAAGGAATGGCAATATTCTCAATTCAGAGTCGGGAAAATATACCTCAGTTTGCAGCTGTCTCTATGTTATTAGAGAGGCTCTTTTACCAACTCAATCTCACTTCTAACACACATACAAAAATTAATGTTACACAGAAAAAAAAAAAAAAAAGAAAAAAAAAAGAAACCAGATTTATCAGTAACTAAAAAGAGCAGCCATTTCATTATTTCTGTGCAGTTTGCCTTTAATGGACAACAAGGATGAAGATTATGAAAACAGGGTAGAAATAAACCTGTATTAGATGACTATAGCATCAAAGGTCAAAAAGCAATGCTTTAAGAATGTTTTGAATTACAGTATATCAAACCCTGGGATATACAGAGATTTCCCCAAAAGATACTTTTCACAGCAAAAGTATATTGTTAAGTAGAGGAAAAACATTGCTTATATGCTACCTCTCATATCATAGAAGCAACATATGTAAACACATCCTGAAAGCATTATTAGTCAAGTAAGAACTCATCACAAAATCTAATACTGCAGCTTCTTTTCTAGAATTATGATTACAAGGACAAGGGAGAAAAAAAAAAATCAGTAAGGTAGAATTGACATGATGGAGGTGATTGTGTGAACATACTAAAGCTAGTCTTAGCTTTTCACAATGGCCAAAAAGGTGAACCCTGCACCTCAATTATCTTCTTAGTGGAATGACAGAATAAAGATATACTCTGAAGAATAGCCACGCACAGCTTTACAGTGACAAGAGGGCCACTATTTACTATTTTCAAATAAAACTTAAAAGCAGAATTACTGAAAAAAACGCAAGCTACATTTAGGAAGAAGACCAAAATAACTCTAAGCCCCAGAACCTGAGGAGCACTTCCAGGTCCTTCATACAAGAATGGAAATAACCATTACATATATTAAAAAAAAAAAAAAAGTAGGGGAGGCTACCAGGCTACCTAAGGTGGTTTTCACTAGCTAAAAAGTAGAAAATAAAAGAGTTGCTATACCTCTTTCGCTTCAGGATTTTAGTAATATCATTTACTGAAACCTGAAAAATTTGTTCCAGGCTTGTTCCTGGAAAAGTGCTCACGACAGAAAGTTCTAAATTTAGAGACATTCTGGGGCAAAGTGAAAAATGAAATACTACTTCTAAAAGCAGTTTGGGAATAAAAATAAACCAAACCTGTAATAACATATGATGCACCCTTATTCTGCTCAATACTTGGTATGAAAGTCAACTTCTACTCAAAACTTTGAACAGATCTGACATTTCTGAGCATCTAAAGGCATTTGCCAGCATCATCTTATTTTGACAGAACAATACTGGGGAAGAAAAAATAAATAAAAAAGAGAGAGAGAGAAGAAATTCAGCCTGAAAAACAGACACAGATGAAATTCAGAACCTTCAGTGCTTGCTCTTCCTTCCCTATATATTATTTCCTTATTATGAGTTATTTCTAGCTTTCATATTATTTCAGTGTAACTACTCACTTGCAATGACCCTTTTTTTTTCCCCTTTCTTTTTTATGTCTTGCCTTGAAGAAATCACCTGAGCTATTCTCTTTTACAATGACATAAGTTACTGAAAAGGGTAGAATACTCAAGGATCAGTTTACTAGTAAAGATGCCTTACATGTAAGAACATAAACAGCATGGTAATTCACAAGAAAACACAGTATTTTGATTTTTAGTCACAACCTAAAGTCTCCATTTTCAAAAAGGACACTACAAATATACTTAGATGCACCTGGCACCTGTGCATCTCTCTGGAGACCAGAGATTGGCAGTTAAATATTTGCTGCGTTTGTTTGTCAGAGAATGGCTGGAGACAGCTCAATAGTAATCACTAAAATCAATGTGTGCACAGTTATTGAAAAAAACAGAATTTAAGTACTGAGATTGCAAATCAGGCTCCTAAAAAGGCAAAAGAGCAGTTTGGTCGCAAGGCTATATTCATATGGGTTACAGAACTGTGGAATATTTGAAATTTTTGCATGTTTTCAATGCCTCTCCCATATCACTATCTCAATTACAATCTCATGCTTACAGTGAAATTTTAAAGGAAGAAATAATGACACAATCTATATGAAAACATTTTTAGTGATAGATGATGCCCAAGAATTTTTTCTGGTAAAAGATCCATCTGGTTGTTCTGACCTCCTTAAAAGGTCATCAAACAAAGAGGCATGAATATGTAAAACTATTAAAAATACTTAAGTACCTTTTCTCTCAGTATCTTCAAAACTACCTGAAATGAATTATTATGATACAGTAGTACCCTCATGAGATCCTTCTTTACAAATGTGAAGCATACCAAAAGGAAAATCTATCCAAACAAAGCAAAAATCCTGTTAAAAATATCGCTGCCAAACCTCAACAAACAAGCACATAAAGTTCTGACAAGTCTATACAGACCTAGAAATCAGCATCTTTTGTCTGGATAAGATTTTTTTCCCCTTTAAAAAAAAAAGAAAAGAAAAAACAAAAACAAAAACAAAAATATTCTCCACTTTTGTTTCATTAATGAAGTTAACCACTGTGCCAAAATATTTTTGGAAGAATACAACCTACAAGCATCAAAAAGATACAATATCTGGGTCTTGAATGTCCTGCCTTGCTGCCAAGAAAAAGAAATTAGGAGCATGAAGCACAGATGCAGACATAGGGAGAGGGTCGACCAATTTAACGCATGCATCCGCGCATGTGCTTACCTACCTGAAATTCAAAAATTTTGAAGGGCTCCAGGATCTTCAAGGAAACTTCAAAGAGTTGGGAATCTGTGGATGAGATTCCAAGTAGAATAGGAAAAGTCTTATACCAAAAAAGTCTCACATGAAAAAATGTCCTGGTCCTCTGCATCAATTTTATAATGTATGAAAGAGCAGCCTAAATTTTTCTGATGAAAAAAAAATGTTTCTGTAATATCTACAGGAGTCTTTATTTTCTCTGAAAAAAAGTACTTAATATTCCCTATTTTGTTAATGAGAAGATACACGTGCAAAGAAATTAAAATCTAAAACAAGATAACAAAACAAAGGTAACATACGGTTCTTAATATTTGAAAACGGTCATAAAAACAAAGCCACTCTCCATTACTGGAGAGTAAGATATTGTATTTTTTATCTGGAACATCCTCTCACTCATTTGGAACACTGCTAAAGGTAACCAATGAAAGTAATGCATGTGTTTTAAATGGGAACCTGGTTCAGTCTTGTTTAATGAACAAATTGAGACACTGATATTTTTTTTCCCCTCATTATATGCAAAGCAGTACAATCTAGAAGATTAACATCAGCAACAAATTACACTATTTGTTCAGACTATCAAGAATATTAACACAGTTGATTACAGTTTTACAAAAGGTGATAAGTAAACAAAACCAGAGAAGTTTAGTCAACAGCTGGATGGAAAAAACAATTACTGTCCATTAGCTATGAAAAAACAATTACTGTCTATTAGCTATGAAGAGACAAAATTTCTTTGCTAGAATTGGAAACAAGAAAAAGACAACTGGTCAATATGCTTCCTTCCTTAAAAAAATGAAACAAAATAACAAAATTAAAACCAAATGAAAAACAAAACTAAAACCTCAAACATCAAAAAGCACACGTCATACCTCGCTTCCTATCAAGCAAATAACTTAATCGTCCAGAGAAAATTAAGGAGAGTCATTTCTTCACCTACTCCCTTCCACACATTTCTGAGTATTTTATAGGCCAAATTTAAAAAATAAACAAACAAAAATTTCCAATGGTTTATAATTATGTAACTTTGCAAAATATAGGAAGAATGCAGTGTTTGGTGACAGTCTGAGTTCCAACAGCTACTCAGTCAAGTTAAGAACTGATTATCTCTGATTATTACAGGCGGAAGTTATGTGGACTGCCTACTATTACAGCAATTTCAAAAAGAACTAAGAGAAGAATCTAAAATGCCCAACTCTAAACCCCATATTGTAGTGGCTAAACATCAACCCCTAAAAGGGAAAGCTAATAATTAAGCATACAAAAATACTCTTCCACCAAGTATAATTTCATAATAGGAATTTAAGATAAAGGCTTCACAAGCTTTCTTTGCATTGTAGTTGCATCACTTCTGCAAGCATGCTTTATGATAGCAATGCTGGAGAATGAATTTTATAAAGATTACTTTAAAACCTTTATTAACCACTAACCTTGTGATAAACCTTGTTGATCGAACGACTGCTGTGTTATAGCCTGGTGTTCAAACGGAGTCATGTTTTCCTGCAAAGCATGCTGGGATGTCACAAACTTATCTGAAAGAGGAGTGTGGAAGGGAAAGGAAAAAAAAAGAAGGTGTAATTAATTGGATAATTCAGTTATTCCCAAAGTTTCACATTTTATAGTGATCTGAATTTGCATCACATTACAAATAAATTAGAAATTAATAGCTAAGCAGGTCATCCTGCCTTTTTTAAATACTTGCTTATTGTAGGTTTTGTTTATATTCCTCCATAATGGTTACTAATTATAGGATGAAAAAGACCTAATAAAAGGAAAACACTTCATTCCACTACAATTAACAGAATAAATCAGTAAAATATTTTGCATTCTCCTACCTTGAAGCACAGACTCAGCTTACTAAATTATACCGCTATATAGACTATTTATAAAAAAGGTAGGTGATGAGTAAAATTCATGCACACTGCTTTATTTTCCATATATTTAGAAGACATTTAGGAGTTCTGTTAGACTGATGGATTTTTTTTTAATTTTGCAATATTTCTTTTTATTATTTTAACACTTAGACACTGATGAGTAAAAGAAGGCATAGGTATATTCAATAGAGAATTTTAGATCATGTGTTTTTCCAGTTACTTACTTGTAATGTCTTGAAACCAATAAACTGTGAACTTATCTCATCATAAACACTGGCATGCTCTGCATACTTACTTTCCTCTTGCTCTAAAGGTTGATCAGTCAGTTGTTGTTCTAGTCCCGTTTCCTCTGTGCCTACTCCTGGCTGCTGGTCTAATTCCAGAATAGCCTGCTGACCTGCTGCAACAGCTTCCGACTGCTGCAGCTCATCACTTGCAATCTCTACTTGCATCTGTCTAGAGACATGAATGCTCCGCTCATCTACTGCAGAATCATCTACTGAAGCAGCTTGCTGATGCTGCTGAAGCTGCTGTGCAAGTTCATACCTGTAAAGTAAGGTAAGGAAGAAGATTTTTCTATTAGACACTCTTCAATTAGGCACTCTGGTAACTATTTATGCAAGAGAATATTTAGTTTTATTACACACTGTAACTTAGCATACCTTCAGATCCCACTAAGTACTTCCTAACCATAAAAAAAAACTTCTTGTTCAGTCATAAACATTTACTCCAGAGAATATCCACTCCAGGAAATCCATAAATTTAAATGACAAGGTACTTGCTTAGTCTTTCTTCACTTTATCTCTAATACATCAATAACAAATAATTGCTATTGTGAAAAACTAGATGGAGTCTAGTTCAACAAATTACTGTATCATTGGAAGCAAAGTAATTGTTACCTCAAACAGAAAGGAAAATCATTCAAATTTACTTTTTTTGTTAACATGGCCTAACATGGCCAACACAGTCTTCACCCTCTTGCATGTCAGACCCTTGAGCACTCTGTACTAAAGAGTATACTCAAAATTAATTCAACTGGAGATTCAAAGTAACAAAAGAAAAAAGTACTATTTTTAAAAAAATACTTTGACAGAAATTTTTTTCTTTTTTTTCTTCAAGGAAGGACTAATGAAAAATGCCAAAAGGTTAAAATAAAAACCGTATACTTACCTGTGGGTCTTCATGTGTTTTTTACAGTTCAGTGCCGTTTTGAATGTTTTTTGACAGTATGGACACATGTACGGCCGAAGGTCATTATGGATGCCCATGTGGCGCCTCAGGCTGCCACCCGTGGTGAAGGCCCCGTTGCAGATAAGACACTTGAAGGCCTTCAGGCCAGTGTGCGTCCTGATGTGAGCCTTGAGCACGCCCGCCGACACGAAGCCTCTCCCACACTGCGAGCACTTAAACGGCTTTTCACCAGTGTGGGACCTTTGACAGAGAGAACAGAATGTAAAGCAGATTAGCAATTTGATTCCAAGAATTATTTTAAAACTGAGTTTTAAAAGGAATAAAATTAACCAGATAAGGTAGCTCCTTTATAGATGGAACATACTTCAACTAACTAATCAAGAAACTGAAACTAATAAATTATACATGCACGTCTTGCATGTCATCACCGACAGGGCTAGAAGCAATGGCTACTAATGCTGTCTGACAGTTTTCATTATGTTATGCAGTCTAACCTCATTTTCTGGTCAGACATTGCCAGAATTACTCCATTTAGGTTGTTTTTTTTTTTCCCTATGTCAGATGTCCGACTGAGGAATCATCATTTATGTATTAGCTGAAATTAACAGAAATATAATTCATCCACGTCCAAAAAAGTTCAGAAAAATTTCCCTGGTCAAATAATATTTGTCAATCACTTAAGAAAAATCTCTGACATCTTTAAAGTTTGGAAAAATTACTTAATTTTGGCAACAGGGAAGGTTTTTGTGTCTGTGATAAAACTTCCTTACTAAAAATTACAGATTTAAGTCTAAAGAAATTCAAATAGCACCTAATATTCTAGCATCTAATGTTTAACAACAAAGCTCTCAGAGGACTCCGTCTATCATGAATACCCCCAAGTAAGATCCACTATAACTAATAATTTAGACTGCTACCTTAAAGGAGTATTCAGGTAGGGAAACTCTCTTATCTGTTAACTGCTTCCCCCTTCCCCAAATCCTTCTCTCAGGAGGTTTTAGAAGAATGTCCCCTTGAACTACGTTGAGATATAAAACAGAGTATAGAACAGTTAGAAAAAAAAATAAGGTAGCAGAGTACAACTAGAATTTCATGAGTTATAGCTGTACAATACCAGAAGCCAGAAATGGAGTAAGTTGGGTAAATGTAATAAAATCAAAGATAAGGGAAGTAAGATATAGTAAAATAAACATTTGAAACTGGAAAAGTTAAAGAGAGCTTAAGATAACAACAGCCTTAAAAGTCTACAGCTACCACATCAGTTACTACAACGAAGAGTCTGCAACAAATTACTATTCTATAACCAATAAATGTTTGTGGAAATCAATGCCATGAGTATCCCCCATCGCTTCCTTGTTGTGCCTGTGGGAGAAAAATCTGACATGCTGTTCAGTCAGTGCTCTGTCAACTGTTTTCAGAGGAACACCACCCTTTCTAAACAGTGATCAGCTCCATTTCACAATGGCAGACTGACAGCACAAGTCTGAAGTCTTGTAATTCAGGCATAGCCATACTTGATCTTATGAAGAAAGCACAATATGGAAAAGGGGAAAAGTTTATCTAATTCAACTATGGCCATATGGCCATAACAAAGCTAAGCTAAGCTTAACTCACTGAGCTGTTGCAAAGACTGGTGAGAAGAAAGCAAAATGGCAGTGAGAGGCAAATAACCTCCCCATGTCTTTGTACTGCAGTACAGGAGAGAGAGAGGGAAAAAAAATCACAAAATAAAGAAGCAGTTAAAGCACAGACATTGCAGTTAATTTTCAAACGTAATCTATTCTTACAAAAAAAGGAAAATACGGAAGTATTTAGCACACGAAAAGTAAGTTAACTAATTGGCAATCTATACTGTTTTAGTAAAATGTGCATGAGAATTAGGCACATTTTAATGGGCACTAAAACATTAAAATTTATGCTAAGAAAATAAAGAGAAGAGTGTAAAACAAGATCAACTATTTAAGTCAAGGACAATGATGGTGGTAATGATGCAAACCAGCAACATCTACTTATTTAGAATTCTTTAAATGAGCCCATCTTAATTGCACCTACAAAAGATAGTGAAAAATCTGGATAGGGTATTAGAAAAAGCAAACATACTGCACAGTTTTCCCTCCTCCAGTTAGTCAGTACACAGACACCCAAGACAGAACTCTATTTGTAAGGGATATATGTGACACTTGCTGTAATTTGAATTAGAGATGAATGAAAGTGGTACAGCACTTATACTGCAGAAACGAGCAGATAGTATGATCCTTTCCTAGAATTCTGGTAATCATGAAATTTTCCCATCGTTTCTCTTATGCAGTTATGTATAGTGTATATAAAGCAGGGAGCAATGTTTGATAGCTAGACTAAATTTCAAAGTTCACAGCCTTAAAGTGTTTTAAGAAGGTTCTGAGCAACCTTATCTAACTTTGAAGCTCGTTTAAGGAGGAGGTTAGATTAGTTACTTTCACTGGTTCCCTGCAAACTAGAGCTCTATGACTATCTTGTGATTTTAAGATATGCCCCTTACATGGCAACTGAACTGAATTTGAATTGAGTTGAAGGCCACAAAATGGCACACAAAACTATCCCGAATTTACCTTTAGGTTTAGTATGTAGAAACCAATACACAAAATGACAAGCTTAATTTGCTTTCTAAATAACAGATGCTGTATACAAAGCAGATCATCTGGAATATGTAATTACACAATTATTGCACGAATTTGCCAGCCACTACATGCACTTTTCCATATATAGTACAGGGGGAAGAAGTCGTGGGTGTTAACAGACTACACTGCACATTCAACTTCACCATTTGCTATGCTAGGACTGTGCATATTTACAGCTTAGTCCAAAATCTCTTTGAACTGTACTAGAAAAATTGGTATCACTGCTTCTGTAGCTAAAGGCAGTAAAATAAGAAATACAAAGTCTCATCAGAGAATGTTACCCAAGTTTCAGATTTTTTGGTAAGATTTGTCATTGTACACATTTTTCCCCCCTTCTTCTTGTATATTTATTTTACCTGATATGTTGTTTGAGATGACAAGATTTTTTATAGGCTCGATGGCAGTAAAAACACTTGTACGGTCTGTCAGCATCATTCATGAAATTATTATTAAAATAATTTTGGAAGAAATGGCTATTCCTTGGGATTGGCTGGATAAGACCTGCACATAAACACATGCACATTAAAAAGGAAAATTGGCAAATTTATTCTCTTTATTACTGTTAAGTATGGAATAGTGAAAAGAAAATGGGTATCTTCTCAGCATCTATTTAGAATCTGGTATGCATCTACTTAGCACAATGCATGCTGTAATTGCATACGCTATCTACTTCACTTATTTTTATTCCTCGTTACAGTCCACCTCATTATATTAAGCTGCACAGATGTCCAAAACAGACATTAAATTTAAACAAAGTTGACAGTTACTAATTCCCTGTTCATTAGTTAACGTTTCACTTCTACCTCAGCTTTAGCCAAATGACATTTAATTAATGTATACCAGTTGTCATATATAACTTAATGAATAATTAAATTCCATTTTGCATAAGAAATACAGATCACCATGACATATATACCTGCCTTTACAAAAGCAAAAAATCCATTAAAAAGTGTTATGCTTCAAAAACATCTACCTTCACTAATCCTATCAGTCTTGCTAATTGTCTGGGTGCCTCCAAACATTTCTTAGGGGAGGAAAAATGGAAGGGGAAGCAGGAGGAAGGGAGTAAAGGCAACCCTATATATAAAGCATATACAAATGATATACTCAACCTGCTCAAACCAAATAAATTAAACACTTTTTAAAAACTATTGGGACAGTTAAAGGTGGCTTTATCATAGAGTGATCATCAGTGAAATAATTGTGAGTGGGATCTTTCTATAAAAAGATATTTTTCATGACATCAATTTTGTCTTTGGAACCATAATAAATGCCAGAAAAAATACAATCATTTTTGTATTGCCTTGTATTGCCTCCATCAAGTCACAAAATAAGAAATAAATATAATAGAATAAGAAAAAAAAAAAAACATTTAAACAGGCTGCTTTTAGAGACTAGGTTTAAAGCTCTTAAAATATAAACCTACATATTTGTTTTTAGTTTTTCCTCATTAAAAGGTATCACTTAAAGAATAATAGGGGTAGGCAGCAAAAATGTAAGTTTCTTGAAACCTCTAATAAAAAAAAGATATATTATAGGATAAGTGGAAATATCACTAGCGGGATGAAAAACATGCCACTTTCTAGACAGATGATGGAAGTTCTGATCTCTACACTATACATTTCAAACCAGAGACTTCAGGTGTTATTAAAAGTTATTAAAAGTTAAACTAACTTTTATCGTATTTACCCATTAAGCATATCTTTTTGTCACTGGAGATACTTCAATTTTACTGTTTAAATTCTTCTTTAATATCAAGAATATCATGAATACTGTGACTCAATAATATAAGCAATTAGAGTAAATTTGATCAGCTCCAGGGAACTCTGGACATTATCAATCTCATATCGACAATCCAACACCAGCTAATTTACATTCTGCTAGCGTTATGTAAAAATTCTGTAATTTCGCTGTAAATAAAGAAATCTCTTTTTACCAGCTAAGAAAGGACAGAAGTGTAAACTACCTACCTTCTTTCTGAAGCCTATTTCTACTGACTTATTTCAAAGCACATCTTCCTGAGTGAACTCCGATTGCCTTTGACCGTTTGAGCTATGACCTCTACTTTCCACCGAACCCTAGATTTCACACTTCCGAATGAATATATATTTTACATATTTAATCACTCTTTACCTAAATCAGTGATGAGTATGGGCTCTTGCAAAGGAATGTCTGGTACAGGAACACTGGTCTTTCCCACTCGAACTTTGGCAGGTTTTCGTTGATGCCGCAGCTTTCTCAGCTCAGCATGCTTAAAATGCGACGCAACGTGAGTCTTCCTGTGCCCTGATGTTCTGAACTTTTTATCACAGTGAGGACAAGCAAAAGGCCTAACACCTGCAAGAAATTAGAAATACTAGTTCATAATTTTATTTCCACCTCCCTAGAAGTGTGGACTTGGAATAACGACATCCAGTTGGATGTTCTCTTTTCACTTTTTTTTTCTGTTTTCTTTGTAAGAGTGTTACTACTAAATATATTTTCAGAAGAACAGATCAGTAAAACTCCATTCAGAGGGAAATATGAAATGGCTAGACTCTTAACTGCAGTGGTAACACATCACTTTAAGCAAGCTTAGTATCAGGAAAACAGATAATGTGAATGGGGCTGCAATTTTTAAAGGATTCCAGGATCTACCAAAAGAACTGAAGATAATCTGTCGGTTCTCCACACAAAGGAAGCTATTAAAAAATACAAGAAAAATGAATCAGCAAGCAGATACAAATCATATAGTTATAAGATGAAATTGATAAACAGAGATGGGATAAAATATAGAGAAAAATCTAGATAGGTCTATTAAAAAAAAAAAAAAAAAAAGAGAGAGAGTCAATTCAGTGCTTGGTAGCAGTTGAGAAAGTAAGTAAATCAGAATCAGAATGAAAAACTTCGGCACTCTGAAACCTAGCAATATTTTGAGCAGGACATTCAGTTCTAGAAATCACTTCTTTTCAAAAAAGATATTAGAAAACTTAGAAAAGCTACACAGACAGGCAAAGCTGATCAAATAGATAGTTTTTGTTCAAAGGAAAATCCTGCACTCCTAAGGCTAGGAAAGATGACTAAGTAGAACAGGATAAAATCATGAGCAGAGAAAAGACAAGGATGAACTGTTCCTCACAACACAATAACTAAGAAACATCAAATGAAAATATTAGGCAGAATGTTTAAAGCAAAGTATTTCTTTACATGTAGAAATCTGAAGTCTAAAATCTTAAGTCTAAAATTGCTATTTCATAGATTAAAGGTGGCTGGTTCTAAAAGATAATGGATACCAGCAATGGTGCATTCAATAGGATGTCACTACTGAAAACCTGCATTTGCCAAATGAATGACTAGCAAAGAGAACCAAGATACCAACAACAGCTCTTCTTGCAGGAGAATCTACCATAGGATATTTGGACATAGTCAGCTGCAAGTATAGAGCTGTCCTATACGGGGCACATACAAAACCGTTGTGCCAACTGGTGTCATGAAAGCAGAGAAAAATTAGCAGCTTTTAACAGGAGAAAGTAAAGATTAAAACTATATTATCTACACAGAGAACAGGCTGTTGTCCCCATATTGATACAGAAAATATGAATGAAGAATGAATCATAGAAATGAAACAGGGGAAATGTATGTTGCTAATGAATGATGAAGGGAGAGACTAAAGCTACAAATATTTTTGCAGAATTTAGAAAGAAATTGTGTTTTGGAGAAAGTGCAGATCTATAAACAGAAATGAAAGGAAAGAATATCACTTTTATGAGTTTATATTTACTAGCAAAAATAAAGAAAAATAGTGGAAAACAGCATCTTAGTCAAGCTAGAGGAACAGAGGGAGTTAAAGGCTACATATTTTATGCAACAGTAAAAATAAAAACCTAAACAGAGGTGTAGATAATATATGATACTGAAAACAGTGAACTGGATGCAACTCTAATCAACCAGTTTTCACAAAAAATAACATAAAAAGTGACCAAATAGTTCTGAGTAATGCAATAAGATTAACCAAGATTGTAGGGAATGCAAGGAAAGCTGCAGAGGAAATTCTTAGAGTATGTTTTTTTATATAGCAATCACATATATTAACAATAGCTATATTAAAAGGGAGCAAGGGTTGAGTCACCTTGGGAAAACCAAACATCTACTTTAGTAAGAGCCTTCAAAATGTTTCAAAGCCATGAAACACTAAGTTACAATGAAAACTTAAATTTAATAGATAAAATACTAAAAATGGTTATTCTATGATATATACCAATCATGCATTAGACACATAACTCAAGTGCTTCATGTTGCCCATTCTTTCCCCTCAAGATCTCACACAACACAAGAGCAATTTCAAGATCTAACCTGTATGTAGACGAATGTGAACTTTTAAACTCCCTGAGGTGGAAAAGCATTTCATACAAAATTGGCACTTGAAAGCTTTAATCCCAGTATGTGTTTTTATGTGTGCGGTGAGTGTACTCTTGACTGCGAAGGCGCGGAAACACTGGGGACACTTGAAGGGCTTCTCATGGGTATGAATGCGAATGTGGCGCACCAGATCACTTGGCTTTTTGAATTCTTTAGAGCAATAAGGACACACATGCCATCTTATTCCATTTTCTTCACGTATAGAGCCTGAAATAAGGAACATTAAAATGAGTGTGCTGGAAATGTTTTAAAAGTTTTTCAAGATTTCCACAACACTAACACCATCAAATGCAAGTAACAAAAAAAAAGTAGATGATTTTGGATTTAGTGCCTCTGGAAGTTCATACTTGATATATATATGCTGTATGTTTTAGTCAATCTGTTTATAAAGCCACAAAACACTAGTCCTTATAGCACAAAAAGTAGCAAAAAGTGCCAACATTACCAGGTAAAAATGGTGACTTTTTCTTAATAACCTTTTTTTCTTTCTTTTCCAGTTTATCTGTGCTCTCTTGCTCTTTTTCTTGTTCTGCATTATTAGCATCAGTCTGATGATTTGGCAGAGGTTGGACATCTGGATTTTGATCCTGGACCCCAGATGTCTTAGCCTGGTTGCAATCGGTAGAATGTGCAGAGACAGGAATGGAAGACAACCCACTGTTCTCTAAAGCTTGCTAAAACAGAACATTTATATTAGGAAAGAAACACTGCACCATTATTACAACTTTGATCAAGCAAATATTTAAAGAACACAATACAGATGTAACTAAACAAATTCTACCTAGTATGTTATCCTTTTAGAAATTCAACTGAGTTTCTGTACTGCTTCTTATACAATGCTAACTTTTGACAGTTAAGCTGTTTATGAGATTTCAGGTTGGATTTCCTGTGCTAACATAAGTTCTAACAGTTACCTTTCAAAAAAGCACCAAATTTCCCTACAAAATCAAGCATTTATTAGGATATCTGATATGCCAATTAAACAAGAGTAGTTCCCCATAAAAAGGCAAACTTGAAACGTCAGCTTGGTAAGAAACTATAGATGGTATAAGAGAAGGAACACTAAATCAAAGAAAGGCTTGTAACAGCTCAAAGCCTCTCTCAATAAGTTACAGACAACCATCTGGCAGACACAAGAGCAATGTCTTGCTCTATATATATCACTTTGAAGGGACTGGAGTATGGGCAGCATTAAGGATGCTATTGTGTCTGGAAAAGCTTCCAGTCATCTACTTCAAACACACATTTCAGCAAGAATGTGCAGATATTTGATTGCTTTGAAGAAAAATGGATTTTATTTTTATTTTGTACGACTATGCTTAGTGATTAAATCCTTCTTCAACAGTTTGAGGAATCGACCTCAAGGACTGATTTTTAAAATAGCCATTAAGTTACGTTTTCTATTATAATTTACTGGAACTATTTGTAACTCTCCAGATAACACACTGTAGCACAGGTAACAGTGCAGATGACAAAAAGAAATTCAAATGGTGCTTCGTAAACTAGAGATGAATAAATAGCTTAAAAGTTAGCAGGTTCCCACCAGTACAGAGTATGTACATTCTCTGCCATGTTCCATCCTGTTCAGGCCTTGAAGGAGTGGGGGGTGCAGACCAAGTATGGACAGCTGAACTACTGCCCTGCACATCTCACAGACTGTCCTTGATACAGGCAACAGGAGACGCTGGGTTAGACAAACACGGGCCTGACCCAGTACGGAATCTTTGCACATACAGGCAAGATGCAAATATTTCATAGCAATTAAAACAGCATAAGGGCCCAGAGACACTCTTATTTTTTTAAACTAGATAAAGTACACTTTCTTCTTAATTATAGTTATGCTTGAAGAATGGCATGACTAAATGTATTGTAAGATGCTTCTACGCAACAGAAAAAAGTAATCAATAAAAGCTTCATATATAGGTCTCAACATCTTTGGTAATCTTCCAGGCCATTTAATCAGTATTTATAAACTTGTTTTTGTTAAGCTATACTAAAAAATCGTGGTGTGTCCTGTAGTTCTTCAGTATATCTTTACAATTCTTTTGTAATCAATAATAAATCCTCAGAAATGCAGGAGGAATAGTATCACTGAAAATACTGAAAACAAACTTTGCTAGGAAAAGAAAAGGAGAAAGAAACTGTATGCAATACAAAACGGCTGCCATACATAGCTCCCACCTGCAAAATGTCTCTATTGATTTCCACCGCAATGTTGAGCTGCTGACCAGGTTGCTGAGGTTGGTTGTTTTCTACTGGACCTGGTTCTGATAACTCAAGGAGCTGCTGGATCACATCTGTTACAGCCTGCTGTCCCTGCTGAGTGGTAGCTGAAGATACCTGGTTTTCTGTCTGTTGAAGAAGCGGAGACCGAAAATGTGTTGCCTGCAATATACAGCAGCACACTTGTAAAGGAAGATGAAAAGTATCAATCAACCTGCCAGGAGGGTTCTGTTATCTGAAATGTCTATTAATCGCCCACTACAAGGACATCTATTTGTTTAGGATATGCATTTTATAGATAGTTGTATTTCAAGGTCTGTTCATTCTACTAAAGAGCTGCTTCTGTACATCCTTTTCTGGAGTTCTTCCCAAACTGTGCAACTGTCAGCTTGAATCAAGTTTATCATAACTATTAAAATCTTCAATTAGTTCAAAAAACAGGCATTTATTATTAATTCTCCAAACAGAGGCCAAATAAAGTAAATCTAAATCAGGAAAATGGTACTGGGGGTGGTTTTTTGTAAAATATTTGTACTTTACTTAGCCAAGACCTTTGGAAAAAATACCTTTTATTAGCTGGCATTTTTTATGTGAAATTATTAACACTGCTTCATCAACACTCATCAGAACAATCAAACTAGTAACCTTTTTGGTTTATTTTTCTCCTTTTTTCAAATTTCTTAGCTTTAAATGAATGTCTTTGTAGCGCTACATTTACATTTACATGTGGGGCTTTGTGAAAAACACGCTATTCTTACTGATAATAATAATAACAGCAATAATAATACACTTAGTTACATCCTGAGAATGTGATGAAGTATTCTGAATGTTTTCTCATGAGATAGCATAAAACAAATCACTAACTCATTTCCTTTGCATGGATGCAAAAGAGTAGCCCTTGCCATTTTAATACTTTTATTATTAGCGGGTCTTTTTATCAATTGCTTGACCAAATAAAAAGGGGCCAAATCCCTTAAGATTCAGATTTGGCAAAAAGTCCTATAAACCACTGTAGGAAAAAAAATACAGACAGAAACTGAAGCAAGATATTTTGCAAAAGAGCACAAAAGCTCTTTTAGAAGTTTGACACTGTCTGACAAGAAACTTGTAATATTATATACATTTAGCTTGTGTGTTCGCAGATTTTACAGAAGTTTATGGTAACTCTATGAGGTAATGACAAATAACACATATACTTATGTACACAAAGTTTGTTACCATTTCCATTAAGCTATCCTGTTCATTATTAAAAGCTCCAGAGGTTTCCTTCCAAATCTCAGAATTCTTACATTTGTGACTTAAAAACAGCACGAAGAACAAAGTATTTTATTCTCCATAATTCCACATTTTTCCTTCACAATAATAGGCCTTATGATCAGGCCTGTTATAGGCTGATTAGGCTGTTCTCAAATGTAACGCAGACTACATGACTCCCTAAGTCAATTACCCATTTAAATAAAGTAACTGTACAGAAATTATAGTATTTTTAACTTAATAATTGGGTATGGTATTTTCTTCCATTGCTAGCAAACTATTCCAACAGTTAGTTGCTTACACTGAAAAGATTTTATTTCAAAGCATGAATTTATCTAGCTTCAACCATTAAAACTTTTTTCTCTTCTGTATTAAAGGAATTACAGATTTTTTCCCTTTCTATAAAACAGAGTTCAAGTCATTCTTTAAATATTTTATCAGGTGGGTAAAATAAGTAAAATAAGTAAAACTTCTTCAATAATAAAAACATAATTAATACTTTACGAATTCTATAGCTCTCCATCCTCTTAAGTCTTTAACACATTCAAGAACAGCAGACACCATAAACAAACAATAAAAGCAGCAACCGCCAGAATCAAATACAGAGTGCACACACACTCTTCACCTCTATGCAAGACTTCTTTGCTATATAGAGAGACCATCTTAATCTTTCCAGCCAAGGAAAGCTGCACTTTCATTCGGTTTATCAATTATGACCTTTTCAATCTTTATTTTTAAAGGTAAAATCCATGTCAATCTTCTACCTGCAAATATGGCCTACTGCTTTTCTTTGATCTATGGTTTTGTTTTTGGCCATATCAAAACATATATTGCTTGTTTACACCAAGCTTGCAAAGAAATCCAGATCACACTGTATCAGTGACTTGTCCTCTTCATAAATTACCTCAGTCTTTCTATCATCTTGATCAGTGATTTTATATTTTCTTCCACATCACTGATAAATTATTAAGTAGCATACGGTCAAGAAACCAGTTCCTAAGGGACCCCCACCAGAAACAGTAGCTGCTGCTGAAGCCGTGAGTAATACACAGTACAGATCCATGAAAAGCTCACAGCATTACCTTAGGTCAACCAGTCAAGAGAACTCCATATATAAAAAAAACAAAACAAAACAAAACAAACAAACAAAAAAAACCAAGCTGTGATTCACCTTAGTATCGAGGTTTGTCAACATTGTTTTTGGGGTGGTGCTATATGTTCCTTTTCTACAATCCTGCTGTATCCTTTACATTAACTAGGTACTGGTGTAAAATAGAAGGCACCCAGGCAAGGGAAAGGCAATTCAGGTTCTTCTCTAACCTCTAGACTAACCAGGCCCCTTGCTTGGTTTCCTAGACCCAACGCACAAGTTGAAGCCTGCTCTGCAGCACATATTCACTCTTCAACTGCACGGTGGCCTAGGAACTAAAGTACTCTCTGGAGAAAATACAGATTTGAAGACTGTAAGACTAAGGAAAGAAGGAATTCTCCCTCCTTCCAAGCAAGAGTAATAAGCAGTTCCTGGAGAACGAGAAGAGTAATAAGGAATTCCTGGTTCCGCTGTTACTGACCAGCTCTCAGCACCGGGAAAGAGCCTGTCACTCTGCATCAAGTGCAAAACGAAACCCTGATGGAGAAGCCCAATTCCAATACTTAGATTCAAAGAAAAAGGACAACAACTTCCTCTTCATTCATAATCTGAGGGGGGAGGGGGGCGAAGTAGGTCAATTGCTCCACTTTGAAGCTTGCTTTGTTTGAAAACTTTTGAATATAATGCACTCCATTCACAAGGCCTATACAAAACAAAAATAAGTTAATTGGGGCATAGCAGGGGAAGAGGAGCAATGAGGGGAACCCGTGCAAGACTCATTCTTCAGTATCACACTGCGTTTTAAAACGCTGTTTTAGAGAGATCAACATGCACTGACAAAGCATAATATTCTTAATCTGGACAAGCTTTATCCCTTTCTAGAACATCTGACTTAACTATATGTAGATAGTAAACCTATCTGATTAAGTTCCTATAGAATTACATCTTTAATTACAATAAAAGGCATTTTAAATTGATGGTTTCTTTGCAGGTCTTTGCAGACCTACGGTCCTCTTCTCCCCTAGCATCACTTTTGAAACCACTTCAAAGTTCCCAACATTGGATACCACATATGGGAGTAATCACTTACTTTACAACTGACTTGTACAGTTTTAAGGCAGTTGATCCATAAACACTGATTTCACAACAAAAGAGTAAAAATCAAGTGGAGAGATTAGTCATTGCAAATTTAACGAAACACAAGCACATTTCCTGGTTCTGTGAACTAGTAGGCAAGCAGAAAAAAAATGACTGAAGGAAGGGAAGGGGAATGTAAGCCATGTTAGCCTGCTGCCAGGATACAGTGCTGCAACCCACAGGCAACAGAATGTGCCACTCCTCTGCCTACAGCCAAGGCCTCCAGACCTGCCTGTCTCAGAGCGCCAGGAGGGCCAGTCCTCATGTCTCCCTGCTGCAGCTCTGTGGCTCCT
>JAUBNY010000286.1:581704-599540 GCA_032275445.1 Crypturellus soui
TAAATAAATAAATAAATAAATAGATTAATCCTAATACTAAACAGATTACTTAGAAGAAGATTTTTACTACACCATTTCTAACATAGAGGTTAAATTGGGGGACAATGTGCTATATCAGCTATATCAGTAAGTTTCCTTCTATTGATATGAAAAGAGCAGTATTACCAGTTATTCAAATCCACCCATACAATAACAACCAATAATTTTACAATTATTTCTATAACAAACCTGATATATCTTAAGAGTTATTTCTATAGACATTTCTACTGTAAATTCAGGTATAAATAAAGAGTGACTTAACAATTAGCATTCTGGTGGGAATTTTGGAATTGATTTCTTTTGTTCCAGCATAGCAAGATGTTTTTTCTTAACTGGAATTTAAGTATATCCAGAATTAAGACACAGATAATTATAGTCTCTGCAAACAAGAACAGGCTTAGTATTTAACACCCTAAATATTTACTCTCACCTTTAAAAATAAATTTTATGCTCCACAAAGCAACCATAATTGATTTTCTAAACTTTATAAAGCCAGCATGATATGCATAACACTACACATTTTCTGAAGTGCCAGAATATTTACATCTATACCGTACTTTAGTTTGTCAATAATGATTAAACATTAACAGGATTTATATAGCAATATTGGGTATTTAAATTTATGAAACCAAGAAGTAGGAGTTACCTAACATGGAGCAAATATGCAAAATATACCGCCTTCATGCTAAGTGTGGTATAATAAAAAACTGCTGGAAAGAAGAGAGTCTGTGTAAAAGCCATAAAGTCATTTAAATTTTACTCAAACGACAAATCTCTCTACTCTAGAACATATTCAGCACCTACTCAGAGGACAACACATTCTCCCTTCTGATTACTTCAAATAAATTTTACACACATGTTTAAACTCTGTATAATCTTGTAGAAACAGAGGAGACCAAAGATTTTACTTTTGCATATTAATTACATCAGCTAAAATTTATGTAATTATCTACAGTAAATCCACTGAAGACTAAATAGCAGGGGATAAAAGAGCATGGATTTTAGAACTGGTTTCTATCTCAAGGTAGATCTGTCAGAATAAATTGATGAGAAATGACATCTGTTTAAACAGACAGGTGTGACATCTCAATGTGGACATGTTACCAATTTGCAGATAGTTGTAGTGATAATTCTTCAAGATTAGATCACCCTGTTAAATCCAAAATATTTCCCAATATATAGTTATGTTGACAACTTTTTTACTCTTAAAGGACAGAAGACACATTCTTTGGGGAGGGAAGAGTACACTACTTCCTGAAAAAGCTTAAGGAAGGAAGGCTTCTAGTAATATTAGACACTAAAATAAATTTTGAACCTTTTTTTTATAATGACTACTGATTTATGTTCCTTAAATAAAAATACTGTACACAAACAAACTAATAAAATATTAACTTTTCACTAATTCATATAAACAGTATGAGACAATCATGTCAAATCAAAAATCAGGATTTCCATGTTTTTCATTCCAAAATTTCTACTTGGGACATTTAGGAAAACTGAAACACAGACCTGAGCTACATTAGATACACGGTTTGGGGGAGCACGACACACAATTCATTAACCTGGATCATTAATCCAGCTTATATGACTTGTCTTGGTACTGTCATGACACAGTAAAATGACAATAGAGCACAGCCATGGAGAGTAGTTGCTTGAATGCTAATGCAACATTTCTATATCTGTATAATTTGGCCAATGCTATAGTCATCAGATGCCTCTATCAAACCAAAGGGCAATTCCTTCAGATTGATAAACAAGGTAACTCTCATACAGGGAAGCTTTGGATCAAAGAATAATCCATTTTTAGAAACGGATATATATATCAATAGAAACATTCGTCAAAAGGAAGAAGTGCAATATTAGTCCTCTTTTCCCTTGATTTTGTGCTTTTTCAGATTTACAACAAACTCAGCGAAGGTCCTTGGGAAATAAGGATTATTTACAAGAAATAAAAATAAGAAAATCAAAGAAGGAAATTGGAAAGAATAACTTATTTCTTTGCAGAAATTACACATTGGCATTTTTCCAATTAAAGTAACTCCTATGTAAAATTGTCTCAATGCACTTCCGTTAGTGACTAAAATCATCACACAAAAAAGCACTTCAGAAAGCAGTCAGTAACAGAAAAGACTTAACTTGTATTTAGAAATAGCTAGTACATGAAACTATGCTTATTACAGGTCCATAAATGCCTAAAACAGCAAAAAAAAAACAAACCTCAAAAGATTACCGCCTACTTCAACAAGGAAATTTTAAAAAGCACCACATCAAAGAAATGATCTGCATAAAGAATAGTCTGCTGACAGGAAAAGCTACCCCTGTTATTCCTAACTCTCACCATAAAACTAACATCTGCTCATTTTGTTAAATTCAAGTAGTTGTCACCTTATTTTAAAGTGAGATTTCATATGCTCCCTTAGCTGTGAGGAAGTTTCAAATTCCTTTTTGCAAGACTTGCAGATGTGGATCCTACTGCCAGCCAACTCTTGACGATGTTCTTCCATGTGTATAGATAGCTGACTCTGTAAAGTAAATTCATCTCCACACTCTGAACAGATAAGATTCTGAAAGAGATAATGAAGACAGATTTTTTAAAAAAAATAGTCAAAGTGCAGCACATATTAAGGCTTTGTTCTAATACATGAGCGTATCCTCCTACAAACATAGGAACTGGAATCAAGCAGCAATAAAAGCTTAGAAGTGAAACAAGTTTATGTGTCCCTACGATAAATCATGAACAATAAATCAGGGCATGTTTACAGTATAATTTCCTTCTTAAGAAATCCACAAAAACTGAATTCTGAAGAAGTCCTTATCAGCACCATCAACATCACTCTAATTTCTTGCTAGACTATTTGAAAATACACAAGGAAACTTCTAATACCTTTAGATTATAGTCTCTTACATAAACATTTTTGAAAACAAACAAAAAAACCACAACATTTTCTAAAAAAAAAAAATGTAATTTTAGATTCAGGATTTGAATTTTTGCTTATTAGTTAAAACTATAGAGATTGTTACTTTTTAGCTGAAATTGTACCATAGTTACTTCCACCTTATCTCAAGTTATCTTTACACACAAGAAGACAAAAATAAATTAGGGACATGCAGTATTTCTCACAGCATATAGCTAAGGATTAAGAATGACATGTTAACCTGTTCATCCTTTTACAAATTGAATTATGGGGTTTAATTAAGTACCTCTTCTTTCTCATGGAGCATTATATGAGCTTTCAGACTAGCTATTCTGGAGAATTTCTTGTTGCACACAGGGCATGTAGGATCTTCACCATTGTGGGTGCATTTATGAAGTGTCAAGTTGAATTCAACATTGAATGACATGGGACACTGGTCACATCGATGAGGCTGTTTGTGAAAATAGCAAAGATAAAGACAAAATTCAGTCTTCACATACACCACATACACAGGCAACACTTGCAAGGATGCAAATCAAATTTTTTTTAAGGAGGACTTGCATCCAATAATGATGCCTAAAAATATATTGAACAGGTTTAATTATTTTTTTTTCTTCAGGTCTCATTACTGAAACTCTCGCACAACATCCCAAGACTATTTGGGCAAAGATGACAGGAGAATTAAAGAAAAAGGATACTCAAAAACTGCTTCAAGAAGAGTAAAAGTAGCAAGAGAGAAGAATGAGCCACTGGAAGAACCAGTAGTATATTTTCCACATTCACTGAGATACTAAATTTTCCTTAAGTGCACTTAAGAGTCCAATCAGCAAAGAGCCCTCTGAGAACGGCAATTGCAGTTTATAGTAGGATTACCTGCTCTTTGCTTGTGCACAAAGTTTTCATTGTTAAAGAACACCTTCCCTTTCACATATAATAGCTCTTATGTGAGTATGGAGTAACAGGAAGTATGATTTCAGATTTAAAAAAGGTGAAGGAGGAGTTGCCTTTACAGCACCACGCTAGTATATTAGCTGTTCATATTTATGGATTAATATTTTTTTAAAAAAATTAAGAATTATCATATACATATATCTTCAAACATTATTAGAATTACTCTTCTATTATATTTAACATAGATTTAGCTTTATAAAATAGAAACCAATGAACAAAAATTAAATAAATGCTTCAGATTACATATGAAACCTGTTGCAAAATCTCAATTTACTAAATCAGAGAATCTTAATCACAAAGCTGTCTTTCTGCCATTCTTTCCCAAACTAGACTTATAAGCAACTGACTGATGACATTAGTCAACAGAATAAAAACACACAGGATTATAAACTTTGACTTTATTGAAAAATAACTGGAAGAAAGCATCTGAGTCCAGCTAATCAATATAAACATTATTTTCCTTTTATTGCTAATGTGCAGAATCAGTTTACAAATTCATTTAAAAGGAAATCATATATTTTTATCTACTTGAACATCATAAATCAAAGAAAACGGCTACATAACAGCTAAAAAAATACTGGCAACAAGATGTTAACTAAATTCTACCAAAGCCTGGTTTCTCTCCACAGTCCAAACTCCCAAAGTGGTAATCACTAGTGATACGACTAAAGAAAACCCTGAATATTATTTCCTATATTGAAACACTTGTATTAGCTTTACTTGTCAATATGAACATATTAATATAGTCTGGTACTCTAAGTTTACACTGCTAGCATTCATACCTTGTCATTTTGCTCATGATCCCTCATATGGCGCTGGAACTGGGTCTCTTTTGGAAAAGACAGCAAACAGATCTCACACTTACGGAAGTTCGGTAATTGGTAGGAAAAGTTATTGTTCTCTATATCCAATGTCAGAACGGCATCTAGAAAATAAGCATCAAAACATTTGGTAAAATGTTTTATTTCATTTAGTTATAATTTATAGTAAAGACTTTTTTTAAAAGCAGAAACTATTTTGACTTAAGATTTTGATTGTCAGAATCACACTTGGACAAGATTCTGACTTCACTGGATCTTGAAGATCTCCGGTATGAAAGACAAGTACATATCTGTTTCCATCAACTTGCAAGCTAAGGAATATATTTACCCAAGGAACTGCCAGTTGTCAGAATAAACACCTTCTCCTAGTAATTTTAAAACATGTATTTCTTCATTTCATAAATATCCTATCCAGTTTGCAACAATATAAAATGCTATCAAATACACTAAGCATTGAAGTTACTATTAAATGTAACATAACACTATGTGTTTCTAGAAAAAAAGATAATACAACATAGCAGGTTTTCTTTCTCTCCTCTCTTTTTTTTGGGGGGTGGAGGCGGGGGGCGGTGGTGGTGGGGGGAAGACTTAGGTTATCTTTTCCTTCCTCTATTTCTGGAAGAGTAAAACCTTCATCAGTTACATTATAGCTGTAAAACCAAATGCTATGGTTCAAACAGCTGAGAGAAACGTATCAGCAAAACTCAGCACACAGGCCTGCACTGCAGAACTGACTCTATGCAGTTTTCTTGCTCTGAACATAGTCATGTAACTTCTGATAAACAGGCTGGAACCTTTCAAAGCCTACTGCTCAAATAGCTGAAGTAGGTCCTGCTAATATCATCCTTATATCTTAAGTACTTTTTAGATTATCCAGGAAACAGAAATTGAAAATCACAGGTCCCAAAAAATATAAACAGACTGTACCTTTGAGAAGGTACCATATTATTAAGAAAATTAAAGACAATATTTAAGAAAAAAATGGCAGGAGAGAGATTAAAAAATGTGAGATACTTCAATGACAATAAAGTAAAAATTAAAAAAAAAAATTGGTTCGTGCTTCAGTTTTCATCATCACCACAACAGAAAAAGATGTATCAATATCACAGATTAAAAAAAAAAAAACAAAAAAAAAAAAAACACTTTTTTATTATATAGGTATGCATGAGGTGATGATTTCATCTTGCACAAGTCAGTACTTTTGACTATGTTTGCAAGAATTTTGCAAAGTAAACAGCTAATAGTTTACAGAACTCTCCTTTTCTTTCTAAGAAAAGCAAATAATTCATACTTATATAGTATTCCTGCTCAATACCAGATCTACCTCGAAGTCTAACTTTAGTCAAAACATCACTTAAAAAGGGCAACAGTCCTGATCAACTTTTTGGCTTTCCACAAAGACTCTCATAATGCATCTAAAGAGCTTGTAGTTAAAGAAGCTCCAAGAAACGTTCCAGGACAAGAGTTCAGGATGAATCAGAACTGAAAATAACCTCATAAGGACTTAAGACTTCTCATTTCTGGACCAAGTCCTGACTACCTTCTTGCTTTGCAAAATTTGTGCATCTTTCTGTCAGAGAGGAAATAATTTGCCTGGGCATCACAAATCTTCAATGTGCATAAACTTAAGTCTACTGCATCCTTTAAAGAATTCTCAGCTGTAAATTCATAGTATATTCAGACACTGTATTTTCCTTCCAAGAAATTTTCACAATTCTTCAAAAGCTAAAAAGAACACCTTTGATTACAATACACTAACTCAAGTGTTTCGCAGATAAGTATTCTGAGTTGAAAAAAAAAATAGACAAAATCCATTTATTTAAGTAAAGGCATGACATGAAAAAAATGAAAGAAAAATCCACCCCTATAGCTGGACTACATGAATACTAGACATAAGAAGCTTTCCTCTCCCCAGGAAAAAGGAGCAACTGTTCAACTCTATTAAAGGGCCCTATCAAGGCCTGACCTTTCATTCAAAGCTGACAACTTAAAAAATGATACAATTCATGACTTTAAAAAGACCTTTAAATTTTCTTCACAATCCAAAGAGATTATTACCTTGAAACATTCAGTCTTGAGATCAAAAACACTAGACAACACACAAAAATGATGCCTAAGCAACTAAGCTCACAAAGTCTGACTTTGAAAGAATCAAAGGTGCTAATATTCCTCTTCTAAAATTTTAAACACAGGAAAACCAAAGTGTTCACTAACATCTGAATAAGATTACCAAAATGTTTACTTGTCAATAAAATTTCTGTAGAATTTTTATTAAAATCTGTAACTATATCAACCACAAAACTGATCACTCTATAGACTATACATTTTCTTATGTAATTCAAACAAGACTTAAAAAGAATTATAAATTCATGAAAAACCTGTGACACTTTGAAGCAGATAGACGGCAAGGAGCACTCGACTATTTATTCTGAAACAAGGAAACAGTGCAGAGAAAAATACCACCACCAAGAAAAATAGAAAAGGGTAACAAAAGCAAATCTTAAAGTGAAACAGGCTAAGCTTGGGCATATCACACCCTCATACCACACTGTCAGGTGTCTCTCCATACTAGCTCATGAGCGATCAATTGCAAGGCCTGAGCTGCCTGCAGGTTCTTCTCCCTCCTGGTCTCCATTAGTCCCTCCTCCTCCATCAGTCTCCAAAGTGGTAGTAGAGGGCATCTCTTTAGAAAAATCAGTTGCGTGTCTTATACATTCTTCTTTAAATACAAAACTAAATAAAACTTTGCAACTCTAAGCTCAGTCAAATCTTTGACTTTCATGGAGAGCAAAAGAGAGAAGCTTGGGGAGTCAGGACTGGATCTTGGGCATCAGCAACGCTAGCTTGAAGGTGTGGTTTGCCGAGGCTTGCTTGGCAGAAGACTCAAATTGCTGAAATGAATCTAAGGCCTCAACACAGCAAATAAATTTAGGCTAGATTCCACAATCTTCTAAGGCTAATGTACTGAAGAACCTTCAGGCTGAAAACTGCTCTAAGTACATATACATGGTTTGAACAGCTCAGTTTGAACCTATTAAACTTCAAGAGTTCAATTTCTCAATTTTACTTAAAGGACAGGTCCAAACTAGTTAAAGGAAAGACATAATAATTATCTTTTTTTTCTCATTTACATACTTGCTCAAGTATAAGTCAATTCTTTACTACCTGCCAAATACAGGATATTTCTGAGGATGCCAAAGCTCCTTTTTGTACGATATTTAGTAACTGAGGTTTTATTTTGTTCATGTGTAACAAGGAAAATATTCAGAATATCTCTAATGAAATCAAGAAATATGCAACCACAAGGACATAAATGTCATGTTCTATTTGGGACTGGAAAAACAGAAAAGACACTGTTGATAATATAAGTAATAATCAAGAGATATATTTAAACTTTCCAGTTTGGCTTCAATATCTCCTTAAGTATGATTTGAATTAGTCTTAGAGTCATTTATATATGAAAATCAAGTAACAGTTTGATAGGTTTTTATTGTTGGAAGAATATTCAGATGAGGATACTTTATATCAATACCTCCTATCATAAGAAGTCAAAGTAGCATCTGACATTATCAAATTTCTGAGCAACCCAGCCATGAATCCTACCCATACGTTTTTCTTTACTTATTTCAGAAAAACAATGCTCCTAAGTGCATTGGCTTTAGCCACAATGTAAGCTGAAGAAAATTAATGCTGCAAAACACTAAACCCAGAACAGAACACATGCATGCACTGCAAAGCAAATGCTAAGACTAACAAGTCTCCTGAAAAACAAGCTATTCTTTAGGAGTGCATCCTTCTATAAATAATAAACCTCAGTGAACAGTTGCGCAGTTTAAAGCAGTGCATTCATCAACTGCGAAGAAACAGTGCAAAAGCTACTGTAATTTTCCAGGTTTTGTGATTTTAACATTTGCCCAGTAGCAACATAAATAAGCACTATTCCACCACAGCTTGAGAGAGACAGTCAAGTGTCAATACAATTAAACTAGACTGGGAACACTTAACTCATTACATACTGTCAAAGGAGTATTTTGTCTGCATTCTTGCAGTTTGTCTAACATATGATAGGAGGGGTTAAAAAAAAAAAAAAAAAAAAAAAAAAGGACACCAAGAAGTACCAAAAGCAGTCAAGCCAAGTATATATCGAAGGTAATAAAATTCCAATTTAAATAGAGCCTCATTCAAATACTGTTAATGTCTCAACCTTCAAGTCTGTTGAAATCTCTTATGTCTAACCGTGTTTGCAATCAAACCTTGGGTCAGTTGAGCTACAGATTTTTAATACTCCCTTCTGAAATATTTCCCTCATGAATAGGGTGAGCAAGGCGGTACTTTCTGCTGTAGGCCCCTGCTGGCGATGTGGAGGAGGAAGACAGAATTAGAGCAACAGGCCCTGCACTCATGTTCATTTTTTCCTTATGTAAGCAGCACTGTGCTCCCTGGCAAGATGCAATTCCCTCTGCACAAGGCACAGACGGAATCATTCAGCTGCAAAGGCAGCACATTCTTATTAGAGCTCTATTAGCTTACTAGCAGCAGACTGAGAG
Organism: Crypturellus soui; assembly: GCA_032275445.1. Lineage (NCBI taxonomy): Eukaryota > Metazoa > Chordata > Aves > Tinamiformes > Tinamidae > Crypturellus > Crypturellus soui. The sequence goes on from JAUBNY010000286.1 coordinate 590,978, forward strand.
GACACCCTGCACAAAACATCCATTCAAACTCAAGGAATTCATGGATGAAGAGCTGTCATGAGCTAAATGGTAGCTGACAAGGCCAGAGGCACCATGAGGATCCTCCCCACTCCAACAAAATCTATTTGGTAACTTATGAATGGAAATAAAGTGGTAGGACAACAGAATAAAACAGAGATGCTGGTATTTATGACATTTCCCCATACTACATCAGAAACCCTGAAGCACAGATAATAATCAATCATTCAAACACTGCGCTTTGTTCTACACCAATAAAAATCTAGATGAAAATATGATTTTATACCTAACTAAGCACTTTTTAAAGTGACAACAGCAACAAACAAGAAGAGAACAAACAGTGACTATTTCTAGAATGCACTTTTTCAATGTTTCATTTCACATGTCTCAATTCAAATGTCTCACATGCATGAAACTCTGATCCTTACCTACACCTGATTCTTACCTATATCCTTAGTAAGAATTTAAGAATGAACTAAGCTTGCTTGACATCCTTCCCTTATTCCCTGACAGAAAACACAACTCAGTACTGCAGAATAATTCTAATGAAAGAGACATGAGAGGTCTCTAACAGGAAAACATTTACAAACACTAAATTCATAGGCATGAATGAGGTATGGAGGGTGTGACCACAAAAGGGGACAAAGTAACAGGTACTTGTGATTGATAGAAAGATACAGAGAAAGAATAGAAAAAGGACTGCAGTTAGCACATACCAAGAATTTAACACATTATGTAACAACTTAAGTTACTGGGGAGAAGACACAGACATGCCAAGCATAGAGCAGAATTAAGATGGAATTAAACAACAACAACGCAATCTAGCAGACACATGGCATGCACCCCATGCACATGCTGAGGTCCTGCAGCTACTGTATAACAGTGAGGTGAAGAATAAATGTATCTCTGTTAAGGCCTAAAAAAATCTCTTTTCTAAGGCAACAGTTGGAGCACGGTGACCCTCCTGTATGGTTTAAACGGGAACTACCTATAGTTATCATAGACACAAAATTAAGCCTACATCGCAGACACATATGACACACATTCAAATACAAGCTATACACTCTACCCTTAAAAAACAATTCAGTATATTTTGCAAAAACGGTTCAGTATATTTTGCAAAAATTTCACTTTGCTGGACAGAGACCAGCAAACATCAGACAATCAAGCCTGGACTGAGGAGCAATGGATGCTCTCAGAGATTAGCAGAAAGAAGAGGCGACAAAGTAGGTTTTCAAGAAACCACCTACAGATCTATATAAAGCCTTGTTCGCTAACATGACTAATAAAATAACCACAAGTACACAAGATATATTTGATCTATAACAAATGTCTTCAGTTAGTATTCAATTGAACAACAAATGCCTAGCGTTTATTTCAATACCAGCTTAATAGCAAATAGTTACTAAATTTCAATTAAAACATAAAAAGACAAGAAAGAACAAAATAATTTCTTCAGAACATGAAATATGCAATATTTTTTAAAACTTTTCTAAATGCAAAATCATACTGACATCCCAGAACACCTGCATGTTTTAAGATTGCCCCTGCCTGACCAGGCTTCAGGTATCTCTCCTCCCAAAGTTCAAAAATAATCAAAATGAGCATCTCTGTCATGTTAATACCTTAAAGTATAGAACAAGCATCCTAATGTAACACCAGTAAAACTGAAAGGAAAAAAAATGATTTGGGAATTATAATTCAAAAAATAATCACTAAAATAATAGGTCTTAAATCTGAAGACATATAGTCCAAAAAGTAAATTATATACATATATATTCCAAAACAAACAGAATACAGTAAACGTTCCCCTGCACACTTTCTTTGTGCTACCTTAAGCTCACAGTAAGAACTAGAAATCGCCCTCTAGCGTCTTGCAGAGAGACTCCTGCCCCAGAATTGCCCCTCAGCCCACAGTTATCAAATGAATTTTGGCACTGGCGCATGAACAACTACAGAAAATTTGCATGGCCTGCATTTCTGACAATTCAAATACTGTCATGATGATTATTTGGAAATGCAGCGGCCACTGGAAACTCTGATGCCACACACACAAGTAATTCTTTGGTAGCTTTTACCTTGAGTTAGAAGCTATGTCAGTGTCTGTGCTAACATGCTATCATGTGTTAATATCAGGCATGTGTTAACAGTATCTTGTATCTTTTTCCTAAATCTACATCTCCAAGGAATAGCACCTTCTCTAATGTATTTTTCTTGCTTCATATATATTCAAGGCTGCAACCTGAATCCTTCTGAAGAGCATGGGCTGTTGCACCACCATACAAAGTGACATACATAACCAACAGGACCATTGCTAAGCAGCCAGTGCAGAAACCAAAGAGCATGAAAATCCCATGATGAGTTTCCAGTCTGTGACCCTGCACTGAATGGGGCCAATAGCTAAATATACTGGAAACACTGGAAACTGATCCAAATTCAAGTTGTTCAACCAGAGCTTCTTCATTTACAGCTTCTTCCCAGGCACGTGCAGCAGTGGACAAGAACACAGATCCTGAAAATCATTGGCTTGGACATTTCCCCTGGCTGCTCTACAACCAAAGACTGGAGTCTCTGAGGCCACAGTATTAATGTGGGATGGAGTCCTTACAGAGGCTTCTGTATCCTACACATTGTACTCCCAGACCCTGTTATTTTAAGCTGCTATCTGAAATCAACCCACCTTTATAAAATAATTTGACTAATAACTCAGGGATGTTCTCTTTAAAAATAAAGATTTAATAAATGAAAAACGTAAAATATGTGAGATTTGGACATCAACTCAGAACACTTCCCTTCAGCCAAAAGGGGCTAAGAACAAAATGGACACAGCTACTAGGCATTTGTTTTGGACAGGCTGTAGTCTTGAACTTTTTCTTATTCACATATAATGACGCTGTTCCAGGAACTTAACATTTGCATGTCAAATGCTATCCTTAAAAGAAATACTAGTGAATGAAGTAAATGTTTCAGTTTAAAAAAAAAAAAATCTCAGCTTCCCAAACTGGCAGTAGCCAAAGTTCTTTGGGTCCATCTTTGTATTCTTATATATAGTGTTAAAAAGCCAAGATCAATCCCTCCAACAAAAGAGAAGAATAGGATCTTCTGGTTGGAGCTTGTCATCCACTGCTTTCCATACAGAAAAAAACATTTTATCCAACTTCCTACCACTCATGTTACAGTACAAAGATTTTTTTTTTCTTGAATGCCAGCACATTTTGATTCTGCAAGAAGCATTCCATGCACAGAAGGTTCACCTACACATTCCTCTTGCCAGAGCTCATCTGCAAGCATTCAAAAAAAAAAATCTAAACATACATTGCAAATATTAATTAGTTGATTTTTTTCCTCAGGACTGAAATAACCATGGTATTTAGAGGATGCTCTGCAAAAGACTCCCTTCTATTTGGAAAAGAAAAAAATATATATATAACCCTGTGTTTAAATGTGTTTAACAGAAGTCATTGAAAATGACTGCCCATCTAACTGAAGCAGTGTTTTTCAGTTCATACTACTGGTATGGTACATCCCTGGTAACCCAGCAGGAATGAACTACACAAAAGACCCATCAAACTCACCAGCTAAGAACTATCGTTTAAAAACATAATCTGTTCTGAAATATTTAAGTCACAAGTCATCAGTGACAGTGAAATGTAAAGAACAACCACAAAACAGTAAACCGGGGGCACAAGGCAGACTTGTGCTTGGGAAAGCTCGGTCTTCTTTCAACATACGTCCATAAAGAAAGACACCGCAAAGGTGGTTCTTAAAATCCACCCCCCTCCCCCCACCCAAAAAAAGGAGGCCTGATTTGTATTTTGACGGAAAGGTTGAACTTTATTTCCCTTAGCTTATGGCTATATATTTGGAGCCGCCGTGAGCTCTGCCGGGGGAGGAGGCGAGGGGAAGCGGAAGGGACGGGAACCTCTCGCTGCGGGCCCTGCTGCCTCAGAGCCGCGAGCGTCACGGGCCCCTCAGCGCCGCCGCTGCCGGCAGTAAGGGGAAGGCCCCACGCGGCGGCGACGAGCGGGCGGGCGGTCCCAACGGCACACGGGACGGGGCCCCCGTAACGGCCGCGGGGGCGCAGGCGCCTCCGCTCAGGCCGCCCGTCCCCGCCGCCGCCGCGGGCCGAGTGCGGAGCCGCCCGCTCCGTATCATTCCGCAGGGCCGGCTCCCTCCGCCCTCCCGCCCCTGCGCTCGCACAATAGAGCCGGCCTTCCTCCCCCATATCCGGGGACTATATGCGCGGCCCGCGGAAGGGCTCCGCGCCGCGCTCGCCGCCGCCGCGGGGCGCGGGCCCCGCGTCCGCCCGGCCGCGCTCGTTACCTGACTCGGCGCCGGCCTCACTGCTCTCCCCGCCGGCGCCGGGAGGCCGCCCCCTCGGCATGGCCGCCCCTCCCCCTCCCCCGGCGCGCACGCACACACACACTGGGCAACGGCGGAGGCGGCCGGCGCGGGGGGGCGGGGGCAGCCCGCCCGGCCCTATACACACACACAGGGGCCGCCTCGGCTCCGCTCGGATTCACTCGGCTTGCCTCGGCTCCGCTCGGATTCGCTCGGCTCGCCTCGGGTTCGCTCGGCTCCGGTCGGCTCGCCTCGGGTCCACTCGGATTCACTCGGCTCGCCTCGGGTCCACTCGGCTCCGCTCGGCTCGGCGGCGGGCGCAGGCGCACTCACGGCCGGGCCGGGCCGATGCACGCAGGCGCACTGCGCTCACCTGGCGAACGGCAGAGTGAAAGAGGTCGCGAAGGGGAGGCGGCCGGGAGGGTGCTGCTGCGCATGCGTCGGAGCGGTTGCTGGCCGGGGTTGGGGGGGAGGAGGGGAGGTAGTGCATCCGGGCACCGTGCGGCTCTCGGGAGCGCGCGCGGGTGCTGGCGCACGCGCAGTGCGGGGCTGCGCCGCTCCGGCCGGTGTCCGCCATGGTGGAGTTTGTGGTAGCTGTGAGGGAGCGGGCCGAGCTCCCGGCCTCTATTGCCGCCTCGGGCGCGAAGGGGGAAGTTGCTCATTGGGAGCAGGGAGAAGAGTCCGGGCCACCCCTAGTAGCGTTGCCCGTGTGGCTGGTGCAGTAACCCTGGTCGTCAGGGTCTCTGCTCCTTTCTCCCACCATGTCTGTTAATGCTGGTTAGTCCCTCACGCGAGGGTTGGTCTAAAAACCCCTCTCCTGCTGCAGCAGGTCGGGGTGTTCCGCAGTTGGGATGCTCCAGCTTTGTGCACTGCTTTCCAGGAAGCAGCCTTGTCCCCGGCCCATATGGCCAGTGTCTTCTCCCACTTTTATTGTCAGCTCTTTTCAGCAAGCTGCATTAAAATACTTAATTTGGAATAGGCCAGGCTCATTGAGCAATCCAGGTGACTCCACCCTCATTTATAAAATTCATTACCTTTGTGTCAGTCCTATATTCTTTGCAAATAGTATTAACGAGGTACTGCAGCTCACTAATCAGAAGAGCCCACCAAGTACTGATGTCTATAAAATATAATAGGAAAAAAGTTCTTCCTCATCTTTCAATGTTAATTAACACTTTCTTAATTCATTTACCATGTTCTATTGATAATATATAGATTTTTTCATCAGTACTGAGTTAAATGCCTTTCAAAAATCTAATTAAATTAGATCTACAAACTTGCCTTTAGCTACCAAATTTAATAATATCAGAATTATCATAAGAATGAAATCAGTTTTTTGGAATATGAAATCAGTTTTTTTTCCCCTCAAAGGAGGGAAAAAAGGTTGTCTAAGCATATTTGGTTAATTTCTTCTGTCAGTCAGTAAAAAAAAAAAAAAAAAAAAAACTATATTTAATGCGCTCTGCAGAGAGGAGAGGAGCGGCCTGGAGCTGCTCCAAGCTGTGTCAGGGTTCGCTCCTGCTGCCCACTCTGCTGCAGCCTCGCAGACCAGGCAGGGAGCAGCAGAGGCCTCTGGTGGCTGCAGTCTGAGAACTGCTGCAGCTGCCAGTCCCTTCCACAGAGAACTGCAACGTGCGGCTGTGCGAGACGAGGAAACTGCGGCTCACAAGGTCTCGATAAAACCATAGTGACAGGACAAAAACAAAGACTCCCAGCTGAGTCAGTACATAAAAACCTGTACATAAACTCATCGCTCTTTCGTTTTGTTCTAACGTTGCTGTAAGAATTAACATGTATTTTTTGAGGTTTTAGGATTAAGAATTTTAAGTTCCGTTTCAGCCTTGAACTGATGTATTCTTCATGGGAACTTAACATGGGGCTGGATGTGCAGCAGCTTCTATCTGGACTGATCGTAATGAAAATTGTACGTGAATTTTCAGATCTAATTGGAAAGAAAGACAACCGTAGTTTCTATTTAGGCTTTTCTACATCATTAATATGTGCAGATCTTTCACTCTTCAACAGTAATTTATAAAATCATGGTTAATTTTGTAATAGTTCTTGCAAAAGCCCTCGCATCCAAAATTATACGGTGTGTTTGGTAATGCATTTCAATGCACTTCAGTGTCACTCCTTCATTCTGAATAAAACTATCCCTGCATAAAAGTAAACAAAAAAAAAAGATTTTAATTCAGATCTTTAAAAATCCTGCAATAGTGATAGGTAGAAAATTATTTATTTCTGAATAATATGTAGAATATATTATGAAAAGAATTTAAAGGGGTTTTAATAAGTTCTGTGGTAAACAAGACATCTAAAATTGTGTCACTTTTGACAGCCATTTTAAGACTTCTGAGCTGCTTAATAAGTGTGTAATTTCCCTTCTTGTGTACATGATCGACATAATATTTGTCAGCTGCATTCTGAAACTCTCAAAAGAAAGGCTAAATCATTCATAGCTAAAACTGCTCCTCGGTTTGTGATATTTTCAGAAATGCTGACATTTCAAAATATCTTTAAAATACTGTTTTTTGTAAATACTAAAGTAACCTGTTCCAGTCTCTCCACAGACTTCTCTCCGGAGGTGCTGGCCCGCACAGAAAACTTGCCGGTTTTCGGGTGTGCGCTGCAGCATGGGGCCCTCTGAGGTGACACCCCGCCGTAGCCTCGCTCCTGCTCTCCTTTCCACCCAAGGGAGACACGGCTCTGCTCCCCACATGGAAGCTGTGACTGATCGTGGAGAGAGTGCTCGCCAGAGCCTTAGCTCTTAGCCTTAGTTTAACTCTTCCCAGCATGATCTTTATCTGAAGTTTTAGAAGAAAGAAGCAACAATGTAGTTTTGGCCTGGTGCCAACCCCTAAAATATGTAACATTAACATTTGGCTTGTTTTTATTTACAGATGAAGATTCGAATACAGAGAGAATACAGAGGATTTTCCCTCCACAGAATAGAGAAAGTTGTTCACACAAGGCTGTAAAACTAGTAGAATTCTAGGTTTTGCTTCTATCTGGCAGTGCTAAATTTTCTACTGCATTTTAAGGCAGGTGGATGGAACCTGGAGAACCATCTCACTAAAGCTAATTATGCTAAGTAGGATCTTATTTACTATTACAGTTGTCACACTCTTACCATTTTAAGATACTGTTTTCATTCGTTTATGACTTTGCCCATAAAGTTTGGAATAAATTTTGGTCTAAATTTCCTATGCCAGCTAGCTAACTTCAGTTTGAGTTTGATGATTTGAACAGATTGTTTCTATTTGTCAAATTGTGTTTCACAAATATATATATATATATATATTTAAAGTGGGCACAGGCAATTATTTGCTCTATTCAGAAACTGCAGCACTCACCAGTAAAAACGATGATTTGAAAGTTTTGAATCTAGCTTGACCTTTCTGTCAGGATGAGTCCCTTACTCTCCTCAGGAAAATTGGAATCACATTTGCCCTTTTTATGTGTGTTTCAAAAAAAAAAAATGTTAGCATATGCTCAATAAAGATAGGCTCCTCTGTGTTACCTAATATCTCTGTCTGTCGATGTTTTCCAAGTGAGGATGCACAAGATTTACCATGAGTTAAACTTGTAGGTTAAAACTGTAGGCTTAACCATGACATCGTTGGAGTTCCCATTTTTGTTGTTTTCTTGTTTATTTGTTTGTTTGCCTTTTACATTTAGAATTGTCATATTTTAGATTTTTTAAATGTCTGAATGCTTGTGTGCTTTTTTGCATCGTGGTTTGATTAGGGAATGTCGCTTTGAGAATAACACATCACAAGATTCATAGCATGATTTTTAGAGATGAAAATACTGTATTTCCTTGTTCAGCTGCAAGCAACAGAAATAAAGACCATTACAATATTCCACATACAGAATACAGCCAAACCTCTATAGACAGGCTAGTTGAGAGCTATACCAGCACATTTGCCCACTGTAGGATAGTACTGTACAGTGGAAAATAGCATCCTGATGAAAAATTAATACTGTGTAGAATTCTAAAACATTTATTGCAAAAGCTTTTTAATGATTGTCAAACAGATAAATGAAAATAGTATTAGACACTTGCCTGATAGCTATAAAACTATTTTTGGTGACTATCAAGCTGCAAGTCTACTGTTTTTAAGGAAAATTCTTTAGCATATTGAGAGGCAGTGTGCCTTAACACTGAGATAGTACAGCTGTATTAAAGGTGTCATCTTAGTGT
>JAUBNY010000286.1:607144-618947 GCA_032275445.1 Crypturellus soui
ACTGGAACAGGCTGCCCAGAGAGGTTGTGGAGTCTCCTTCTCTGGAGATCTTCAAGACCCGCTTGGATGCAGTCCTGCCCACATGCTCTAGGAGACCCTGCATGTGCAGGGGGGTTGGACTAGATGATCTGTAAAGATCCCTTCCAACCTTAATGATTCTATGATTCTGTGATTCTATGATTCTATGAATCTCTATATAGATATGAAATAAAAACCTTAGTCAAGGAAAATTTAGAAGTTCAAATGTCTCTATGTGTGTATATGTAGAGGAACAAAGTAGGAAGGCAGCCAGATTTTCCCAGCTGCAAACAGCCCTGGCACTAGAGGTTCAGCTGGCATCCAGCCTATTCAGCTGCCTCCTGCCCCATTCCCCTCCTGGATAGGAGAGCTGCAAGTACCTTGCCCTTCAGCTGCACTCAGCTGGTCTACATAAAGAAGCTCTCACCAAGATTTAGGTCAGTGTAAATCTGTCCCAAGGATTAATGATCCATAACTTCCTCCATCTTTCTTCCCAATCTGCACCACCAAATACATTTTATCTTTTTGGCTACATATTGTGTATGACTCACATGATGTATTACCTGAGTGTCTCTAAAGTATTAATGTATTATCTCCCCAGCCCGGTAAGGTAAAAAAGCTCTCCTGCTCCCCATGTTACGTACACAGGGGGAATTAAGGCAGTATTTTGCTTCCACTGTCTTTGAAATCTGTGTTTGAATTCAAAGGACCAAATGGCTTGAGCTATGTCTGGAGGAGCCAGAGCAGGAACTCAAGTGTGAGTCAGTCTCATTCTCTGCCTCTTCTTTCGAAAGGCGTCTCGCTTCTTTCCAGAGCAGAATCAAAGTGAGAGTCAGGGTGCTCCCCAGGGTATTTGGAATCTGACTCAGGGAACATGACTGTGTAGATAGAGCAGAGTTACCTAAGCCAGAAACATTATAGCAATTAGGTGCCCATAGTTTCAGCCCAAAACAGCTAAGTTCTGTGAGGCTGGGACTCCAGAGTGGAATTCAAAGCTCAGACAGAAAAGGAGAGATAGAAAAACCTGTGATGAAAAGTATGTGATGAGCCACTTGAAATTATCCAGCAAGTACTGACATTACAGAGATACATCGGAAAATTAATTCTCTTTAGGAGATATGGGTACTTCCTTTTTTTCTCTCTCTTTATCATTGGGGTACATTGGCACTTCCTTTTTTTTTTCCTTTCTTTTCAGGGAGAAGGATTTTAAATCCACGTCTTCAGTGAGGTTGCCTTAATCACTAGGGTACTATGTGGTCTGATCTGGGGCATGATCTTGCTGCAGGACCTGTGTGCAGAACAGCAGATTTAACATGCTGTATGTGGAAGCAGGGAGGAAGCCTGGTTCTGAGTCATGCGCTTAGAGACCAGGCTGGAAGCAGTTTGCCCAAAACACGGTAGGAACTCTGCGTGGCAGCACAAGCTGTGGTCTCTTGACAGTGCTTGAGATACCAAGCAATCTTTTCCGGTTCCTTTTCATTTCTTAGGAGGCCACACGCTGGCTTCTCCCACTGCTGCACCTCCTGCAGCCTGGAGTCCCACATGGGATTAATGAGGATAAGGCACAGAAATAACAAGCTGCACCTAAAGCTGGTTCTGACTTTGGCTGAATGCTGCATAACCTCTGTAGCAGTGGTATTCATGTAACAGGATTTGACTATAAAAAGTGATTCTAACCAAATGAAACATTGTTGATCTTGTGTTTAATCACAAGAAGCCTCCTGTTCCTCAGTGCTAATGGTAAAAAGATATGCTTGTATCTATACTAGCAAATTAAACAGTTCCCAAGAATATTCTCAGGCATGGAAGCCAACTGGCATGGAATGACTCATGACGCTAGCAGTAAATAAACCCATTCAGCCTCCAGAAGAGGGCGGCTGGATGCAAATCATTTGATGGGAATGGTCTGTGGGATGTTCTAACTCCCAAACGGTGCCTGGGAATTGCTTGGGAGAGTGCTAGTTGGCACAGGCCAAAAGCATGTCAGAGACCGTTCTAATAATTTCAGAGAAGTCATATTCGAAAGTCTGGGAACATTCACAAGCACTGTTTAATTCATTAAATAGACATAGCCTTAGGTTTACTGATATATTCCACAAGCTATTTTCAACAGTGCAAAAAATGGTAAAATACTTTTGGTGAGAAGAAATCTATAGTAAGATCTTTGAGGTACTTGCTTTAGTGAAAAATTTAACCATTTAAAGGTAGAAATTTATAGTTTGGTTTTGAATTTCTGATCTTGTAGTTTTTAGCTTGCTACTGCAGCCTACTTTTTAATGAGTCATAATACCATATAGTATCTTGAAGGTATATGCAGATCTGAGAATGAATTTTGTGACCTTTAGGGTTAATTTAGGATTAGATCACTAGATCTGAAGTTCTTTGTGCTTCTTCTAATATATAGGAACACTCTTCTGTTTAAATCCTCATCTCTCCAACACCTATCATTATATTTTATACAGGTACTTATTTAACAGATGATTTAACTGTAAAGTTACCTTTAGATGGGCTTAATTTTGAGGCACTGAGTATCAGTATCAATAGTTTTCATTATCAATAAATGTACCTACAAAGTATGATTTGGGTATATAATGATACTGGGCAGAAAATTCCAGAAAACTGAGTTTTGAAAAACCTTTCAATTTTGCAAAACATTGCCCAGTTTCTTATGTAATTAACTGTGTCATTATATAGAAATTGAGTGGAATTGTCATAATTGTGTTCAGGATCACTTTGATGCAGAGAAAGTGAGACAATGATTAGGTGTGAAAAGAGACTGCCTATTTGAATTATCATAATTCGTTATCGTGGTTTTAAATCTCATAGTTTCTTCTTTGTATTGTTCAGTAAATTGGTTGCTGTATCCTATGGTCCTATGTTATCTAGAAAGGAACATAAATTTTAGAAATGACTGGTACAGCACCTAAGAACTCCATCCCTTAAACCTATTTGTTTAAAAACATATATGTTCATTAATTCAGCATAATCAAAATGATGCTCAGAAGGAATCTTCATTTTCATCAGCTGATTAGCCTTTACCTTTAATTTCACCCCATCTCCTAATTTGGATAAGCATTTGATTGCAAATCTTGTTTTTACTCTTAAAGTGTGTGAGAAAAAAAGGTTTGCTATTTTTTAACCCAATGAAATATATTCTTGGAGGAGAAAAAGAAAACCCAATGTAAAGAAGGCAATTCAAAGCTCTAATCTTGAATAAAATGGTTCCATTTTTCTCTCATTTATTTATTCAAGTATCTTTATCTGAACTGTTCACTACTTACAGAATTCATTTAAACCCATTGAGTCCCCAAACGGTCAGATAAAAGCTCTGTCACACCTAATGCTCTTTACAAGTTGCTTTGTATTTTTATGTAAGTTTTTGTAAATCATAATGATGATCATGATGACATACAGAAAATTATTACATGTTCATTACATGAAAATTATTACATTACTACTGTAAAGGCAACACAAAGTCACAAGAAAAAGAAAATAGCAGCTTTTTTACAGCATAGTTTTAACAGGCCTTTTAATAACCAACTCTTGATGTCTTGATGATGTCGTTGGTGCAATGTTACAGCTAGTAACCAACAAAAAAGATGGGGCAAATATGAATCAATAGAAAATCCAGAGAAAGAGATTTTATAAAAGAAAAGGAATGCAAGTGAACAGTAAAAAACGAATATTCTTTAGTTGCAATTCCACCATCAACTGAAACATGTGTCTAAAAATCTTTGTTCTGTTCCTTTATTCTATCTGAGTTTTGCTGATTCATTTATATCTTCCCTGTTTGTAAGAGTAGCATATTCTCCATGTGGTGACAGTAAATTCTAGTGCTATTTCAAAATATAGGGTACTATCAATACGAATATGATGAAAAGACATAAAATCAGGTAGCAAGTAAAACTAGGAATGATGGTTAGAAGACTCTTTTTTCAGATGTTCAAGATCTGAATCATCACTGATCCTCTAATTCTGTAATTAAAATCTGTAAATATGGGTTGAAGGGATGTGATATGCAAATCTTTTGTACGGTATTTTATTGTGAAAATTGTAAACACGCTATGTAGAAATAAAATATTTTGTTGCCATTTTTTCATGAGCAAGGCGGGTCAATAAATATTTAAATACTTTTTGGTATTTTAATGCTTAGTATATTGAATAAAAGTACCAAATACCATGACAGCCTTGATATAGTGGTGAGTGAGTCAGTGGCACTAGAAATTTGCCTCCGATAGCTGCACTTTGTTGCACATCAAACCAGCTATAAACTTTCAGCCTGATAGTCCAATATAATCTGCCGAATTTAGGAAACTTGTGCAAATACCAAAAATTGTGACATTCTCTCAGTTTCCCATTTAATTTCAAATCAAGTACAAGTTTTCAACTGCTGGTTGGCTTGGTTAAAGTTTGTGGAATCTGTGATTTGCTGCAGTTCGTAGTTTGCAGAGCCTTCTCCAGAGAAATTAAGTAAAATAGACAACATGCAGCTAAGGGAGCTGAAGTTTTCTGCTTTTAATCAGAGCTGGTGGACATTTAACTGCTGAGATTTAACAATGAAAGTAGCCAGCATTGAAGAGAGTCCAGTGATCATAAAAGCAAAAAAAAAATAAAGAGGAAAAAAATGTTTTTATGAGGTGGTATGAAGGAAGTACAATTTTCTCTTTAAATTTAAGGAGACTTGATCTGAATTATCTCTTTAGTCACAGAACTTATTTAAACACCACATGTCTTTCAAAGGTCAGGCAAGTCTTCTTTCACAAACTTGATAGTCTTCATAAGTTACTTTATATTTTCATGTCTGAATGGATTCTTGTTGACTCAATGTGGCACTTCCAAAAAAAACTCTACAGTCTATTAAAAACAGGCAAGGAACAGAGAAAGATAGTGTTTTTTTATGTATAAAATCTGACTAAAAAATGGAAGAGGCGTGAAAGGACTTGATGCAGAAGCTGTAGGATACCTCATAATCTTGAATAGGTCCCTGATGGAAATTGCCTACTGATGAAGTGTTGCCAGACAGAAGAAAAGAACTGAGGATTAGCACTGCATCTGGAGGATTGGTGAAAGAACAATCTGAAAATACGGGGCAAAGGAAGAGAGATAGGAGGCTTTGCAGGCAACTTGAAATGTATAGACACCTATTAAATGAAATGACATAGAGAACAGATGCTTGAGTAAGTTGGTTGACCCAAAAGACATATGACAAGATGCTAAAATGGAGAAAGGGGAGGAGCAGAGGTGAAAGAGATATTTCAATTGCTGAAAAACATGGGCAAGGAACAGATAAAAAAAATGGTTTGTGGAACAGTTTTGCTCGAAAGAACAGAAGTTAGCTCCATAAGATGTAAAAAATGGAGCTAGCCTGGGAACACAATAGGAATAATAACACAGTGCAAGAGACTGTGAATTAGAATATGGAAATATGAAAGCATTGGTTGGAGGGAGATCTGGAGGTCAGCTACTCCAGCCTCCTCGAAGCAGCGCTTTCAACAACTGCTTGGGCAGCCATGATTCTGTCTATCTGAGTCTTAAAAACCTCGAAGGGTGGAGACTGCACAAACCCACAGTCCCAATGCCCAGGCCCTTGTCCAGTCAAGTTCTGAATGGTTTCAAAGATGGAGGTTCCACAATTCCCATGGTCCTCTGTTGGACTCATCCCTGTATGTCCATGTCCTTTTTGCACTGGGAAGCACAAAACTGAACACTGTACCTCAGATCTGTCTTGTAAGTACTAAATAAAAGGGAATAATCACTTTGCTTGACTTGCTTGCTACACTTGTCCTAAAACAACGCAGGATGTGGTTAGCCATCATCAGCGGAAGGGGAATCTCATTCTTTGATCATAAGGTCAGTGGTATGTCAAGGCAACAAAAGTCCAACAGATTCAAATGGCTGATTTTAGGAGAAGAGTTTTGTTATAAGGACTAAGTTCCAGTCAGTGGGAAATTTTATGAGAAGAAAAATATCATTAAAAATTGACTCCACTTAACAACTTCTCAGTAGAAGCAATGGAGGAGTGGAAAGGTCTAGGTAGTAGAATATGGAAAAACTGCAATACTGGAGGTACTTAGAACTGAAGCGTTTTAGCAGTTCCACATCAGCTTTTTGTTTACGTGTGGGACAACTATATATAGATATAAATATGACACTATATGCTTGAAATGCGGCATTTTGTATCTTAAATCAAAGAGAAAAGAGCAAAACAAGGACTCCTGGTTAGTTTTGATCTGGAAATCATTAGCACATTGCTTTCTTGGGGGAAAAAAAAAAAAAACTTAAAAAGTTGAGAATATAGAACAAAATGCCTATATTATTAAAACATGTAATATAAGGGGTTACCAATGTAAAAATACTGCAACATTTGTAATGGATATCAAAGTTGATGGAAGAGCAAACTGCTCTGGAGACTTTGTGCTGACTTAAAGACCCAGTGAAACATCGTGCACATCCCCAACCAACCACCTGAGCATTGACATTGCTGTCTGGGCACAGACTACCCTTTCATGATGTTTTGTAAAGGTGGATGCCACACTTGACCCTGTGGAGATTTCAGTCAATCCAGCCATCTGTGGTGCAGCCTCGGGAGAAAGACAAGGCTTAAATGGGACTTCAGGTTAAATTATGCCAGAAACCACTGTACAGGAGCCTAGGATTAGGGTTATATAATTAGAATTTACAGTCATCCTTGGATTTTGAGGTCTTTTCTGTGTCTATTCCAGGCACAGCATGGTTGTCACTTTCTAAAATAAATTTTGCTTGTCAGGAAAAAAAAAACCTGATGATTATCGGTCATGCTTCAGACAGAGTAAGCCATGCTGGCTGAACTGCCTAAAGGTATCTAGTTTGGGGCCACTTCTCCTCAAAGGAGTTGGCATGATACTTAAAAAGCATAGAATTAAATCACTACAGAAGAAAGTTATAACACAGTTTACATCATTGTTAATAAATACATGATCATATTTTTATGATTTTTTCTCCCTTTACAGGTGTGGTCATACAACTGATTTTTAAACAATGCTCTGAAGAAATCGGATTGTGGATCACTTTTTAATAAAATACAAACAGTGAATCCTCAGGGTTTAAAAATCTCCATATAAATCTCATATGTCAGATCACACTTTGACAAAAAAAAAATGTTTTATTATGCAGTAAAAAATGCAAATATTAGTAGTTCCATAAAAAAAAACTTGGAAGGTATTTTTTTCAGTTTTGCATACAAGGAAAAGATTTATTGCTTTAGATAGGAATGGCTAGGCAATATTTAGAGCCTTTTTGGCATTAAGAAGAGAAATGGAGAATAATCCAACAGTGGCAATCCATATAACTTAAAAGAATGTGTACAACATTTGACATGAGGCATTGTAAATGAGGCAGCTATTTTTTTGTCTGCATGGGCCTCCTGGAATTTTGCTTCCTCAAAAAATCCCTTGTATGTCTTGCTCGTATAGATATACCCTTGGCATCTCTTTCTTTCTACTCCTTTCAGGTAATATATGCATCTCTAATAAGTCTCCCAAAACCCAAGGGATCTCCTCTACACTTTCCATCTCCAGTTGCAACCTGTTTAGTTAGTTAGTTAGTTACTTAGTTACCACTCCCTGAGGAAAGGCCTTGCTTGCTCCTTCCATTTAGGCTGTTGAAAAGGTAATTTTTATCCCATTTTGATTTTACTTGTCTATAAATTAGTAAAGGCATTTATTATCAGCACCCAAAGTACTAAAATCCTGATTTTAAAAGAGCATTCTATATTTTTCATACAAAGCTTGCAATAACCATAAAACCAGAAATATACAAAGGAGAAATTGTGAGTTAACCTTTCAAATAGTTCATTACGAAAAGTTATCATTCTTCATCCATTGCAATTTTGAAATCCAGTTCAGCAAATCATGTATGTATTTAATAGGCAGTCAATGAAGTATTAGGCTGTGTTTCAAGGTAATCTTGTGTTTAAGTGCTGTGCTTTATGGTAAGATGTCTAGCATATCTTTCTAAGTGTGTAATCTCGATCAAGAAGTTACTGAGATCAATTTAGAAATTACTGAGTGCAGCTTTCTGATTAATGTGGCAAATATTAGGCCAGTAATCCCAGTACCACCTTTGTATTTAAAATCTATGGATATATAGATAGTGACATGTGAACAAATTATTAGGAGATAATAGTACTAATTTCTCTGTGTGCATCCTTTTAGCTCTAGTTAAAAAATGAAATAATCATCTACCCTTCTTTAACTGAGAAGAACACTACATATAATTATGTTGCATTTGCAGCAGAGGAGGAATTTGTGTAAGGCCAGTTACCTCACAGTAGCTGACACTTAGTAATTCATTACTCTATAGTAACCTCTTTGTACATAGAGGCTTATGACTTTGAACTGAGATTTTGTTAATTTTAGTCATTTATTCCTTGCATTGAACAGACTTTTTTTTTTTTGAAGTCACTGGGAGAGGCAAACATGAAATGATAATCTCTTGAGGTTTTGACTGTTGGAAGACTGGTGAGTTTGTTGGTAATGATTCAGTTTATGATGAAAACTGCAGCAAAACTGACCTCTATGTACTCTGTGTATAATTTCTGTAAAACTCAAGCCCACCAGTACCAGCATGCCTCTGTATTTATCTGCATTTCTCTGTATTTATCTGCATTTCATTTTGGTCCAGCATTTTTAATGTCTGTCTGCACCCTGAAAGTGTGATGCACAAAATTAGTCATGACCACAGTAAGTCCTAGCTTTGTAACCTTTGAAATGAAACTTTGTGCTACTGAGTATAACTACTTGGAATAAAACCTTCCAGGCAGAACATACTTTAGAGATGCTATTGTGCCAAAGCAATGATTATTTTATAGATGACCAAAGTACTACACAGGTGCAGCTGAGAAGTTCCCAACTAAATAGAAAATTGACACTTTTCCCACCCACTCCAACCCTACTATAATGTCAAGATAGTATTGCTGTAATTAAATCTGTTGGGAAACAATTTTGTATTAATATTACTTTATGCTTGCATCAAGGCAATGAATTAAGGATACCTTTATTAGTTAGTATCAGTTTCTAGGTTTTATTTCTTGCTTTTTATCTAATGCTTCTCTTTTATGGAGAGTGAAACATGTATATAAACAAAATTCACAGTTAGACTTCCGTTTATTCAGGAGTAATAAATGACCACTTGCCAGTGAAGTTCATGATATTGAACAGTAAATTTGTGACATAATTCATATTTCTAACAAAATAATTCACAGAAAGAATCAACAGGGAAGAAAAGCAAAATTGCATGCCAAGCTGGAAGCTAGAAAAATACTTTGGCAGGAGGGAACGGGAAGCAAAAACACAAGAGTTAATATAAATGTATCAGCCTGTGATAGGCCAGGAAAGGCACTGCCCAAGAGGCGGGTTGCAGAGACTTAATAACCCAGAGTAGCTGGGAGGCCACTCTCCAGTCACCCTGGGAAGGTGGTGGTGACTGGGGGAGGTTCCTGAAGGCCAGGGGAAAGCAAATTTCACTCCTGTCTGCAAGAAGGGAAAGAAAGCAGGAGATAGTGGTCAATAGGAAGGTCAGCCTGGTCAGTCCCTCTACAATGCCTGGGAAATTCATGGGGCAAATAATCCTGGAAACCATTTCCAAGTGCAGGACAGTGATCAGGAGTATCCAGAGGGGATTTTTAAAAGGAAGCTGTGCTTAACCGATGTGATAGCCTTCTATAATGAAATGACTGGCTTGATGGACAAGGGGAGAGTAGTTGATGATGTGTATCTGCTCCTTAGCAAGGCTTTTGACACAGTTTGCCATGCCACCCTCCTAGGCAAGCTGCGGCAGGACAGGCTAGAAGAGGGAGCGCCAGCCGAACTGCTGAGCTCGAGCAGTTGTGACAAGGCTCCTTCCCACCTCAGCTGCTCTGCAGGTCAGCGGCTCTGTGACATCCTGCAGTATCTGAAAGCAGCCCATCTCCATGGCCAAATGAATGCAACGGGCACAGTTTTCCTGAACAGTAAAGCCAATGTCTTAACTGGAGGAAGGAATTAATTAATGAGTAATAGAGTAGATGAAGGCATAAAAAGTGCTTGAAAAAATAAAGCCTGGGAGACAGCGTAAGCCTGAAAAGAACTCTGAGTCTATGTTGAAAATACTCGATTACCTGTATATGCAATCACAGAGTTTATAATGGGTTTTAGTGAAGTTTTTAGTGAAGACAGGTGTAAGGAAAATAGGTTTAAACATATTCTCCTGTTTAAAGATTCTGGTATATTGAACAATTACAAGGACGCCACTGTCATGTTCCTAATTCTGTGAAATGCAAGTCTTCTTACATATTTGTGATAGTATGACTGTTTAGAAGTCTGATGTAAGAGAAGAAACTGTAATAAAATAAAAAAAAATCCTAGGGGAGTAAATAAACATGACACGTGAATCCCACAACAAAAGTGAATAAATACAAAATGCAGAACATGTGTTTTTAGGATTTAATTCAGTGTTTGTCGAGATAGTAATGATTTTGAGGTAATTGTAAATGTTAAGTCAAAACATGTTAAAATACGAGCTGATATCTTTACATTGAGTTAATGTTCAGCCTATTAAGCATCAATATTTACACTCCTCACCCTGCAGGTCTATACAAAAACAACTGGAGAGTCTTATTTTGAAAATAATTTCCTGAAATGGAGTTTAATCAGGTGGAATTGCTATTGCCATGTTTCATGCAATTATAAGGGAGAAATTATCAGAGGCAATGAAGCATATAGATCGATTAAAAATAAAATACAACATAGGGAAGGGCTGTAGATGAATACAAATGTATTAATACAAAAGTAAACATATTCTATAAAAAAAAAAGGTAGTGATGGGAAACTCCAGTTCATCTTGAAAAGCTGTATAGGCATAAATATTATATGCAAAAGTGCAAGAACAGTTAAAATCCTGCTTGGAGGAGGTGTATGCAGTAGAAGAAAATTAGTGTTAAAAATCTGTTAGTTTTACTGCTGACTAAGAGAGTAATGATTCTAGCACGCAGACAGGAAGCATTTCATGCAAATTGAGGGCCAAACCTTGACAGCATCATCAGCGCGCCTACTAGAAGACTTTGCTTTTTATTTTGCACATGGCCTCCCAGCAGTCAACAGCTAAAACTGCCTTTCCCAGCACCTGCATGTGATGGAGTCAGGAGAGGGGAGCACGACAGACTGCCCTATCTTCCTAAAGAACAGAACTGCCATTTTCTTTTCCTAGCTGCAAAGATGCTTGGGGAGTTGAAATCACCATTGTGTTTAGGCATCAATAGTATGTGGAGAAAGAGCATGAGATTTCCTTTATGCCCAAATGAGGTGTATTTGCTTACAGAAATTCTGGGGGTTCTTCATGTTATTGAGGAGAGAAAGGTGGGGAAGAATGTATGCAAGCAGTATAATGAAACACGTAAGAGTCTTCTTCCAGTAACCCAGGAACCTGAAGTGTGGGAGAGAGAGACTTGATGATGGAGCAAGACAGTACATGTGGATTGAATACAGGCAGTGGGCTAAAATAATGTCCATAAATGCTGAAAACAATCTAGCATGCTGGAAATGTACATATAGAACGTCTGAAACTGGCCAACCCGACTAAAATAAGGTCAATTGGAAGTGTGGCCTGACACAAGCTTCTTTCTTTGATCTCTATTAGGAATGTCCCATTAAAGAGACTGTAGAA
The DNA here is from genome assembly GCA_032275445.1 of Crypturellus soui. NCBI lineage: Eukaryota > Metazoa > Chordata > Aves > Tinamiformes > Tinamidae > Crypturellus > Crypturellus soui. The sequence goes on from JAUBNY010000286.1 coordinate 618,842, forward strand.
AAAGATAACGCTAGAACTAGGCACCCTAAATGTTGCACCTTGTGAAAACACGGACTCAGTCTGGGATGCAGAGTGAGACAACTTTATTTTCAAACCAACTTCTTTT